>CM064573.1:20839744-21117244 GCA_032716605.1 Paralithodes platypus | reverse complement strand
TATATATACTGTATATATATATATATATATATATATATATATATATACATTACTTTATTTTATTTACGTGTACAATAGAATTATTTCTGAATTTCTTACCTGAAGATTACCTAGCTTTCTTATTTTGTTTTTTCAGTGTCAACCCAGGAGCCATTTCCCTTCTCGTTGGAAAGGGTGTATATTGTGGCAAAGATATACAACTGTATAAACATTCTCATATATTTTCATAACAATAACAATGCATGGAAACAATTGCGCATAGCTCACGAACCAATTACTCTATATTATTTTTGTTTTCACCATTGGAAAGAGCACAATTTTCCGATTCCGGTGATATATACAGTTATATACGTATCCGACCAAATAACGCAACCACGAGGTGGGGAACAGCTCGGAACCCGGCTAGCATCGCCGGAACAGAGACGGGTGATGCGTAAATATTCGCATTTTGGCTCTTCATTTCAAATATTCATAGCGCAAAAAGTATTTGTCCTAGGAACTTCTAGTTTATTTTATACTCATTAGCATTATTTGCCGTATTCATTCAGCCTAAATTTAAAACCATACACTTCGTAGCAACGAAATAAATCGAAAATGTTATAAACCATATCAATCAAAATCAGATTTTTTTTTTTTTCGGTCACTGCATGGAAACAATTGTGCATAGCTCGCGAACCAATTATGCTATATTATTTTTGTTTTCACCATTGGAAAGAGCACAATTTTCCGATTCCGGTGATATATACAGTTATATACGTATCCGAGCAAATAACACAACCACGAGGTGGGGAACAGCTCGGAACCCGGCTAGCATCGCCGGAACAGAGATGGGTGAAGCGTAAATATTCGCATTTTGGCTCTTCATTTCAAATATTCATAGCGCAAAAAGTATTTGTCCTAGGAACTTCTAGTTTGTTTTATACTCATCAGCATTATTTGCCGTATTCATACAGCCTAAATTTAAAACCATACACTTCGTAGCAACGAAATAAATTGAAAATGTTATAAACCATATTAATCAAAATCATATATTTTTTTTTTTCGGTCACTGCTTGAGAACTATTGAAGATAAACAATTTCTGTTTTCAGATTTGGAAAGAGGAGAAAAAATACTATTATTTGAGCAAAAAAAATATATGGTCATCACTCACAATTTAGAGCTAGGACGGTGTGAAGACAATTGCATGGGAAATAATTGTATGCCGGACTCATTTACACTTTCATATTTCGATATATTTACATTTTTTTTTATTTTATCATGTACTATAAATATTCCTCTTTCCATTGATATATGATACATCACAATAAACAGCATTCTGGTGGATGGAAATCGCGAAAAATGTAAGGCTTCGACAACACTCATGAGCCAAATTCAAGACCCAAAATACTTGTCAAGCGCCTCCTTGGACTTATTGGAACATAATATGTCGGAGGGAGTTAATAAACTGAATGAAGCAGGTTTTGGTGGTAAACCTGGGTAAGTGCGATTTTGTCAAAGCCACAGTTTTGTACCTGGGGTTCGAGGTGGGGATGGGTCAGGTGTGCCCTCCACAGACAAAGATCAAAGCCATCGATCAGTTTCCCCAGCCTACGACTAAGAAACACATCATGCGGTTTCTAGGTATGATAGGCTATTATCGTCGCTTCATCAAAGGCTATTCGACTGTACTTGCACCTTTAACTGACTTATTATCTAAGGACAAGAAGTTCCGGTGGTCTCCTGAGTGTGCAGAGGCGTTTTCCTTGGTGAAACACCTGTTATGTACCCACCCCATACTCAGGGCCCCGGACTTCAGCAGACCTTTTCAGCTGGCGACTGATGCCAGTGGCGTAGGGGCTGGGGCTGTCTTGTTACAGACAGATGATGAAGGTATCGAACATCCAGTGAGTTTTTACAGTAAAAAATTCAATAGTGCACAAAGGAATTACTCTGTAATTGAAAAAGAACTCCTGGCGATAGTGCTGGCGCTCAGGCACTTCAATGTATATGTTCCTGCTTTCGGACCAGTCGTAGTGGTTTATACCGATCATCACCCTCTGAAATTCTTGAATCAGTTTCATAACTGGAATATGAGGCTGACCAGGTGGTCACTCATGCTTCAGGAGTATAATCTGGACATACGCCATATTGCCGGTTCTGATAACGTGAGAGCGGATTGTCTATCAAGGGTGGATGATGTTGTTTAGACTGCCACAGGATTGAGGGTTGAGTGTGGAGGAAAATAGGCTGTCACTGTAGTTCAGCCGAAAAAAAAAAAAAAAAAACTATAAAAACTCTTTATTTTTATAACATGTAGAATTTTGTATAAGATGTTGTAGCAGTATCTAAGTTGAATGTTTTCGCTTATTGTCGCTAAGTTAGTTGAACTTGCTCGGTGGAGCGCAACAGTCTTTATTTGTTTTATATATAGTGCCTTGTGTCGCAACAGTGTGTGGTACTATGAGAAGCTTTCTGTTAGATATGAAAAACTTAGTCAAGGGTCTTATATCTTGGGGGAGGTGTGACGCTTCTGCATAGTAGCCACGTCCGGGCATGCGCACGCGTCGGCTGCCCAGCCGTTTAGAAACCGGCTGGCGGCAGCCGGCCGGCCGGCTTTTCCTTAGTATATATCCTACGACAATGTAACTAATGTCTGGGATATTCTTATGTTGTTTCACAGCTTGAAGCTGCCCTTATTCTTAACCAACGCATCTTAGTATATTTTATTCTCGATAGTTGATTGTTTCATTATAATATATAAGATGTAAGTCTAGTGAGAGTGGGAGGAGACGAGCGGGAGAGAGAGACCGGCTGTGGGACGTTGCTTCGCGCGGAGAGTCCAGCTTGGGACGAGGCTGATGTTGCCACGTGCATTTGATAGCAACGTTAGGCTTAGTTTCGACTCACGCAAGGGGTAGAGGATTTTGACCCGGCAACTGTGTTGAGTGTTGCCAAGCATGGCATGTATTTCGCATGCCTAGGGTGGGGTCCAGACAGATTCAAGACTCAGAGCTCACCTCACTGTTGTACCCTTCGGACCCCCTTGATATCTATCCCTCTCAACCCCCCTTAGAAACTTTCTCTCTTCCTTTGTATACCTTCCTTCCACTACTTCACCAATCTGTTTAATTATCCCATCCACTTGATAGACCTTATATCTATTATTGTATTAACGACGAGCTCTCAGATAACTAGATAGGATTTTGGGCCTTATGCAGAGACGTAATTGTTAATGAGACCTAGGAAGCTTTTTTGTTGTCTCATATTTGGTGGTTTCATGCTTGCTAGTGTGTTCTTGTGTCAGGTTAGCAGGGGCTAGACCGGAGGGGAGGCTTTTTGCGATCCTTTAACCCTTAACCCTTATTTAGCGGCGAGCAACATAAGTCGAGTTAAATAAAGCTGGACTATGTGGCGGCGCTCGACATAACTCGAGTGGCAATTTCAGCACGTAATGTGGCTGAGAGAGAGAGACAAGTGGTGGCAGGAGACTAGCGAGCGTATGACTGCTCCAGACCACCGCGGCGAACCTACTGACACAAATCTCAGCTCCCTCCTCCCTCTCTCACTCGCTACATACTCAATTATGTACTGAAAGTACCGAATTACCTGCTTTTTGCACTCGCGTTGCACGGTTATTGCAAGAAAACTATCCATCATACAAGGATCGTTATGGTGTCATTCGAAAGCTCTGTTTATGCCCTTTCAGGGATAGGTACTTGTTTTACGTTCTGGGTCTTATTTAGGCATGAAAATTATCACGTAAACAGCCCTATTTTGGCTAAAAACACCCCGCTGTGCGGTACACATAAATAAACCGCATAGGCCGCTCGTAAGGTGTTAAAGGGCGGCGCGCAACATAAGTCGAGTATAATAAATCTGGACTATCTGGCGGCGCACTACATAGGTCGAGTTGGTATTTCCCGCCGTAATTTAAGTGGAAAGCAAAATCTAGCGGTCAGGCAGTGTACTACTAAGTCCCACCCACACATCCCCACCGCGTGAGCTTGGCTCAGTACCGCTCTAGCCGCCACAATGGAGAGACAAGATTTGCCAGTGTTCGATTCGGTGCCCGGCCCCAGTACGTCGCGCCAGCCAAGGCGTAGGGCCCCGCTCTCAGCCGAGGAGTTAGTTCTGCTGATGAACTCTTCAGCGGTATCTAGAATATCATTGAATGAAAGCATGGAAGGGCTTGGTGAGAGTGGGGGAAGTGAGGAGGAAGAAGAACTGGAAGATAACCCTGTCATCGGTTTTCACAGACGCCATAACTTGCGGGGCGAAGATGGCGAAGATAGTGACGAGGAGCTTGGTGAACACACTGGTGTGGGTGTTGGTAAGTACAATGTACATTTATATTATTTGAGAGATTGATAGAGATTATATATATTATATATATCGGTGTACAGTAGAATACATTCCTTACGCATGTGACTGAAATTGCTTGCAAGTTTGATTGCAAGCGATTGAAGATTGTGGTGCTGGTCTTCATATATTACGTTTCCATTCATTATCTTAGGCATAGGCTATATATCATATAATACATATATATCGGTGTACAGTAGAATACATTCCTTACGCATGTGACTGAAATTGCTTGCAAGTTTGATTGCAAGCGATTGAAGATTGTGGTGTTGGTCTTCATATATTACGTTTCCATTCATTATCTTATTATAGGCGTAGGCTATAATTATAATACATATATATCGGTGTACAGTAGATTACATTCCTTACGCATGTGACTGAAAGTGCTTGCAAGTTTGATTGCAAGCGATTGAAGATTGTGGTGTTGGTCTTCATATATTACGTTTCCATTCATTTGATAGGCGTATATCACGGTGTAGGGTTGATTTCATAGTATGAAATCAACCCTACACCGTGATATATACGCCTATCAAATGATGGTATTGATATTATTATTTAGTGTTTGCGAGTTTTCATTCATTTCATAGGCGTATATCACGGTGTAGGGTTGATTTCATAATATGAAATCAACCCTACACCGTGATATAGACGCCTATCAAATGATGGTATTGATATTATTATTTCGTGTTTGCGAGTTTTCATTAATTTGATAGGCGTATATCACGGTGTAGGGTTGATTTCATAGTATGAAATCAACCCTACACCGTGATATATACGCCTATCAAATGATGGTATTGATATTATTATTTAGTGTTTGCGAGTTTTCATTCATTTGATAGGCGTATATCACGGTGTAGGGTTGATTTCATAGTATGAAATCAACCCTACACCGTGATATATACGCCTATAAAAAATGATGATATCAATATACGGTATATATATATATATATATATATATATATATTTATTGTTCTATATATGATATTTTGGAGAAATTTACTTTCTCTCTCTCTCTCTCTCTCTCTCTCTCTCTCTCTCTCTCTCTCTCTCTCTTTCCTTCTTCCTATCTTTGTTTGTGTGACTTACTGATTACTGTAGGCCACTCCTCAAACAACACTCACAGCCACCCGGGCAGTACCACCAAGTAGGATATTCTTTCTCTACCCTCATGTATTCATGTATTTATTCATACACCGTGATATATACGCCTATCAAATGATGGTAATGATATTATTTATTGTTTGCGAGTTTTCATTCATTTCATAGGCGTATATCACGGTATGCGGTACATTTGTTTCCTTACGAAGGTGACCTTGAAATTGCTAGGACTCTTCTCTCTCTTTTCGTAAGGAAAGAAATGTACTGTACACGTTATATATACGCCTATCAAATGATTGCAAGCAATATACACCAATATACAGTATATATATATATATATATATATATATATATATATATACTGTATATATCACGGTATACGGTACATTTGTTTCCTTACGCAGGTGACCTTGAAATTGCTAGGACTCTCTCTCTCTCTCTCTCTCAAATCAATCATGTCTTAGTTGTCAAGTTTGAGTCTGCACATCCCTCATACGAAATACCATTCCCACAATTTTTATAGGCAACACAAGACAGGCCAAACGACGAAGATCGTCATCCCCACAGCCACGCCCATCCACATCCAGGCAGCGAGCTTCGTCAGAGCCTCCAGTGATGCCCGGTGAGCTAGGGAACATCTCGGGGGTAGTGCAGCTACCACTAACCCCCGCCCATGGACAACCAGGACCAGCGACGTCAACACCAGCTGTTGTTGCTCCTCCCAGGTTGTCAACGCCACCCGGGCTGCAGCGGATGAGGAGGATCAGGAGGACCAGGCGTCGGCTGACGATGTCTGAGAGTGATGCCGGCACCGGCTCAAGCTCTCCCGATTCGCCTGAAGCCAGGATATCCCCCACGCCAGCAAGCGATTCTAATGGCGGGCAGGCACAGCCACAGCCACAGCAGGGACCGCCACAACAGGGACAGCCACAGCAAGGTGCCCGGGGAAGGGCCCGAGGAAGGGCCCGAGGAAGGTCCGGAAGAGGTGCTCGGGTACGTGCTCGGGGAGGTGCCCCAGCAGGTGCCCCAGGAGGTGCCCCGGGAGGTGCCCCAGGAGGTGCCCCGGGAGGTGCTCCAGGAGGTGCCCCAGGAGGTGCCCCACGAGTGGTCGGGAGGGGCAGGAGGCCGGACGAGCCACCTATCTTTCAGTGGGAGCACTGCGAGCCTCGGGATATGCCTGGGGTTCCACCCAATTTTGATAAGGGGCCAAATGGCGTCCAGCCTGCCTTTCCCTGTTCCGAAAATGACACCCCTTATGACTACTTCCGAGCATTCTTTGACGATGAATTGCTCGGGGACATGGTAAGGGAGACAAACCTCTACGCAAGCCAGCACTCCGAAGAGATGGCCTCGCCCCACATGAGGAGATGGACGCCCATCGATATCCCTGAGCTCCTCGTGTTTATGGCCCTCACCATGCTAATGCCCCACATGAGAAAGCACAACATGCTGGATTATTGGCTGATGCACGACATTAGATCAACGCCAGTCTTCAACATGTACATGCCCAGGGACCAATACCGACAAATTCTCATGTTGTTGCACTTTGTCGACAACACTGCCGCACACGGAGCTGACAAGCTTTGGAAAATCCGGCCATTCCTGAACTCCCTCCTGACCAGGTATCGCCGGTTTTTCAAACCTTTTCAGAATGTTGTGATCGATGAGTCCTTGATCCTCTTCCGTGGACGTCTCTCTTTCAGGCAGTACATTCCGTCGAAGCGTCACCGCTTCGGGATCAAGTTCTTTGTACTGTGTGACTGCGAGACAGGATACGTACTGGACCTCATCATCTACACCGCTACTGATGTGGACATTCCAAACGACCCACTGGGTCTTTCAGGGGCGGTTGTGAAGACACTGATGGAGCCGTATCTGGATGCCAACCGTATCTTGTACAGCGACAATTTCTACACCTCTCCTCTCCTTGCCAGGTATCTCCTTGCAAGGAGCACGGGAAGCTGTGGAACTGTCAGGGCAAACAGAAAACACTGGCCCAAGTTTCATGCTACACAGAAAGGAGACATCTTCCGGAAGAAGAGCAGCAGTGACAGTATACTGGCTATTTGTTGGCATGACACAAAGCCAGTCAATGTCCTCTCCACCTTCCACAAGTCCACAATGCGAGATAGCGGGAAGAAGAGATACCACATGGACCCTGTCACCCGCGAGAAGCATCTAGTAACTATCTCCAAACCTGACCTTGTTATGGACTACAACATAAACATGCGGTTGGTGGATAAGAGTGACATGCAAATCACTGCTGTTGACTGCCTCAGGAAGACGTGTAAGTGGTATAAGAAGGTGGTACTCCATCTTCTTGATGTCACTATCCTGAACGCGTACAACCTGTGGATGACGCGGACAGGAAGGAAGAGCTCGGTAAGGCTGTTCGCGAAGGAAATCATCGACTCCATCTTCAGGAAGCACGGAACCACACGTATGCTACCACCTCCGAGGCCGATCGTGAATATGCCTGCCCGCCTTGAGAGCCGGGACTACTTCTCGACCCACATGCTTGTGTTTTGCCCCCGCTCAGCATCACAAATCACAGCCAACCGGAAGCACGGACTGAAGCAGTGCCACGTCTGCAGACACACAACAAGGAGGAAGCAAATCAGGAAGGAAACCACGTTCATGTGTAGTTATTGCAATGTGGGACTATGCGCTTCTCCATGTTACACCGAGTACCACACACTGGAACACTTCTAGACCTCTTCCAAGACCTCCTCCTCTAGACCTCTTGCCAATCATTCATAAGTTCATGCAATCATTCATTCATCTATTTCAAACTACCTCATGAATTCTGAATTCATGTCATTCAATCATTCATATGGTGGAATAGCACACTACCCAAACACAAGTGCATTCATCATCATCAGCAACATCACCCATTACATCCATAAGTTTCTAATCTCATCCATCCATCTGCTTCTTGGCTACCTCATACATCCATGTCATTTGTCTACCTCAATCATATAACTGCCTTTTATCTACCTCAATCCTATAACTGCCTTTTGTACCTCAATGAAATGTGGATTACACCTCCTGGGAACACCACAACAAAAAAATTAGTCATCAACACTATCCCATAGGGTGATTTGGAAATGTGTTGAAATAATATTATTTATAAAACAAAACAAAAATTCCTGCAAAGCAAGCGAAACAAAGAGAGAGAGTGAAAATGCACGCCTATATTTTTTTTTTTTTTTTTTTTTTTTTTTTTTTTTTTTTTTTTTTTTTTCTATATTCCAACTTACTTCCTCTCGGGCATAGGCTGAGAGCCTTAACATTCACCGCTTTACAATGAACAGTGAAGCCCGTGAGGTCTTGTTCCAGTCTAGGGAGTGAGACATGTGAAGCACGTAGAGCACAACGAGCACCTGCCATCTTGCCTTCACATGAGGCACGGTGCTCACTCATGGCCCGAAACGACCCCATCCCTGAAGCCATCTCGTTCCCGTGCTTCACTGTCTCACCCACTACACTCGGACTCTCACACTTACACACACACAACGCCACCTGTTGAGCAGATAACTCACCAGGCATTGCACCCCTATAGCATATTTTGAATATGGGAATATTCATACAGTGCTATTTAATCAGGGAACAATGAGGGTATTTTATTGACGTTTCGGTGGGCTTTGTGGTAATGCACTGATACTAGGTACAGCACAAATTCCATCCCAATAATATCTTCCCATTGATACATCGGGATTTGAACCCGGGACCTTTGGATTACCAGGCCAGTGGCAAGACCACTCCACCACACCTCCCCTTAGATATGTGTATATATTATATATGTGTATATATATATATATATATATATATATATATATATATATATATATATATATATATATATATATATATGTATATATATATGTATATATATATCAATCATTTGATAGGCATACATATCACCATGTACGGTACATTGTAGGGACAGAAATGTACCGTATACCGTGATATATACGCCTATCAAATGATTGAAATCAATATACACCAAAATACAGTATATATATATATTGATATCAATCATTTGATAGGCGTATATATCACGGTATACGGTACATTTCTCTCCTTACGAAAGGAGAGAGAAGAGTCATAGCAATGTCAAGGTCACATGTACGGTACATTGTAGGGACAGAAATGTACCGTATACCCTGATATATACGCCTATCAAATGATTGAAATCAATATACACCAATATACAGTATATATATATTGATATCAATCATTTGATAGGCGTATATATCACGGTATACGGTACATTTCTGTCCTTACGAAAGGAGAGAGAAGAGTCATAGCAATGTCAAGGTCACATGTACGGTACATTGTAGGGACAGAAATGTACCGTATACCGTGATATATACGCCTATCATATGATTGAAATCAATATACACCAATATACAGTATATATATATTGATATCAATCATTTGATAGGCGTATATATCACGGTATACGGTACATTTCTCTCCTTACGAAAGGAGAGAGAAGAGTCATAGCAATTTCAAGGTCACCTTCGTAAGGAAACAAATATACCGTACATGGTGATATATATACGCCTATCAAATGATTGATATCAATATTCACCAATATACAGTATATATATATATTATATATACCGTATATTGATTTCAATCATTTGATAGGCATACATATCACCATGTACGGTATATTGTAGGGACAGAAATCTACCGTATACCGTGATATATACGCCTATCAAATGATTGATATCAATATTCACCAATATACAGTATATACATATATATATATATACCGTATATTGATATCAATCATTTGATAGGCATACATATCACCATGTATGGTACATTGTAGGGACAGAAATATACCGTATACCGTATACCGTGATATATACGCCTATCAAATGATTGATATCAATATACACCAATATACAGTATATATATATATATATATATATATATATATCAGATATATATACCGTATTTGTACGGTAGCTTGTAAGGAATGAAATTTATTAGTGATAAATGAAAGAGAATACAGAAACTGAACTGAAAATAGAGTGAAAAAGATATAATAATACAGAAATATTACAAGCAAATAAAGAAAGAGGGATTAGAGAAAAGAATAATGAGAATTACATATACGAAAGGGAGAAATATAGAGAAAGGGAGGAAGGGAGACAGCGCGTACGAAGGAGAAGGGAGGAGAGAGAGAAAGCGAGCTAGCCAGAGAGAGAGAGAGAGAGAGTCAGACAGACAGACAAGAGGAGTGAGAGAGACAGAAAGAGAGAGAGAGAGAGAGAGAGAGCGAGAATACAGAGAATACAGAAATAAGGAGAAACAAGAGAAAATAAGAGGGCTTACCGAAGGAATAATAGACGCGCGTGAGGCCGAAGTCAGGACAAAGCGAACGCATCCGAACGCGCCTGGGAAATAGACCAAAAAGTAGCCTCTCTTCCTCACCTCCTCCCACCCTCCACACTCGCTCACTTCATTCAGAATAGACTTCTATGGGGAGACGGAGAGTTGCTCGTTCCAAAAATGATCGTTTCGTTCCGATTGGAGCCATAGTTACAGCGCTAGGGCGAGTGAAAGTGAGCGAATATTTCGGGATTGTGCCCGCTGGGCGGCTCGGTGTAAAATACCGCCTAGCCCGCCAATAAGGTGTTAAGTAAAGTCTGCTGGTGCGAGTCTTGTGGACCCGCACGACTTTACTAGGATACCTGTGGGAGTCTGAGGGGCATTTTCTTGTCTGTGTGCCTGTGTGTCTAGTGTTGTGTTGTGTGAGGGCCCTTGCCTAGTCCACTCAGCACTGCGCTAGCACGTCTTGCTTTTGTTTTAGGGTCGCCAGGAGAGAGTCAGACGCTTGGGATCTGAGTCTCTCAAGAGAGCACCCTTTCAATTAGAGTAATTTGGCGCACAGACTTGGGAACGTCCCTTGGCTAGAGCAGGTGGCTCAGCCCGAGTATCCGAAGCCTATATCCTTCCGGCTAGACCTCTGCCGCCTGGCAGATTAACAGCTAGGGGTTTATCATCTCGGTATGCTTGTTATTGTGCCACAGTTTACCGTTTTTGTGAGCATTGTGAGTCAGGGTGTGGCTTAGAGACTCTGTCCGAGCAGGCTTGCCTGACTAAGAGTGAGAAGCACACCTGTATGTGGTTATGTTGCGAGTTTCTGCCTTTATTTAATTATACCTATGCCATTATACACTGTATGGCCTATCACTAGTATTTATTCCTGCTTATGAGTTAAGAGTTCTCTAAATCCGTAACGTACTTTCTTTGCTAAGCATCAGATCCTACAAGTAGCCGCATGCAGTTTAGAAACCTGCATCTTGTCTACCAGTACGATGTTTTGAGGACTGTTTGCTTTCACGCATGGGTCATTAGTTGTATTAATTAACGTAACGTTAAATGTACTTTCTTCTAGTTTGTTATTAAATTGTTTCTGCAATTTAATTCCGTTATCTATCTTTTCCTTGAAGCTTTAAGTCAACTTAATTGTGTGATCTTTTATATAGCCTGCTTGACTATCAGCAGTCTATAGTGCGTGCACCCTGTAACCGAGTCATAGGATAC
Organism: Paralithodes platypus; assembly: GCA_032716605.1. Lineage (NCBI taxonomy): Eukaryota > Metazoa > Arthropoda > Malacostraca > Decapoda > Lithodidae > Paralithodes > Paralithodes platypus. The sequence goes on along the minus strand of CM064573.1, from coordinate 21,105,240 downwards.
CTCGTTGTCCAGGCAGGACTCTTGACGGTTTAGGGTGGTTTGTTGCCTGGGTTTATGGATAAGGGTTGGATCTAGCGTTTTCCGTTGTTGCTTGTTGCCGCATACCTAGTCCAATAGAAAGAGCCCAGTGTTTATATATCCCAGGATGTAACAAGAGGTTTTTGGCTAGATGCCAAAACCTTGGGAAGAGTTGGAAAGTTCAGAGCATTTGATATTGATGAAAGAGATTATGGACAGATTTGGATTAATTTTGGGCAGGCAACGTATTGTATAAAGACTTTTTAAAATACGATTTTAATAACCCTAACTTTAACTTCCCCGTTAGAAACAGAAGACCATGTAGACATGGTACTAGAAGACTAAATTCATTAAATACAAAGAAAAACAGGTCAGATATTAACCTGATTGTCAATAATTTGTATTCATTATATATAAATTAGAATTTAAAAATTAAAAGATTCATTGAAAGGGCTACAAAAGAAAAGTGTTGCTCCTTTGATAGAAAATATTCTAAATAATAAACATAATTTCACCAATAAATTTAAAAATACTGTCTTTGCTTTTATGGGAAGTATTAGAGCGAATTCTAAGAAATCCATAGATAACCCTATTAAAGATAAAGTCATATCCACTTTGAATTATTCCTCTAAAAGTTTAGACAAAATTAATGTTAACAGTATAATAAATTCAAAGAAAGTTAAGTCCAAGTTGACGGATGGATATACAGATTTCAAACCAATATATAGTTTATTCATGAGTGACCAGTTGGGTCTATTATTTGTAATTATAATAAAGTTTTAGATAATCTTTCAGAAAATGATATTTTCAATAATACTAAATGCGTATGTAAAAGAGTCATGGATATGCCAGCTAACAGACGTAATGCTTTAATAAAGTTCATTTGTAGTCCGATAGGTCATATATTAACAGGTGATGTAGAAATAGTTAAACAATTTGCAAACGACAAATTAGCGGAGCTATGTCAAAAAAGTTTTAAATATAGAATAGGGAATGATAAAGTAACATTTGACAACATTTTAAAATATATTGTTTTTTCAGTAAATAGATTAACCCTTATTTAGCGGGTAGTAAGGTATTTTACACCGTGCCGCCCAGCGGGCATAATCCCGAAATATTCGCTCACTTTCACTCGCCCTAGCGAACGAAATGCGAACGAAACGGTAATTTTTGGAAAGAGCAACTCTTCGTCTCCCCATATAAGTCTATTATGGATGTTATGAGCGAGTGTGGAGGGTGGGAAGAGGAGGTACTTTTTGGTCTATTTCCCAGGCGCGTTCGGATGCGTTCGCTTTGCCCTGACTTCGGCCTCCCGCGCGTCTACAGTTCCTTTGGTAATCGGTCTTATTTTTATCTTATTTCTCCTTATTTCTGTACTCTCTGTATTCTGTCTCTCTCTCTCTCTCTCTCTCTCTTTCTTTCTCTCTCTCTCACTCCTGTCTGTCTGTCTGTCTGTCTCTCTCTCTCTCTCTCTCTGGCTCGCTCGCTTTCCCTCTTTCGCGCGCTCTGTCTCTCTCTCTCTCTATCGTGAGAAATGTACTGTACACTCTGGTTATCGTGAGAAATTTACCGAACGCCTGAAAATAATACGCTATAAAATACTTGCAATCAAACTCAAGCAATTTCAAGGTCACATGCAATTATAAATGTATAGGTAGACCCAGAGAGGAAGAGAGAGAGAGAGAGAGAGAGAGAGAGAGAGAGAGAGAGAGAGAGAGTGTCGTGATAATATAACTATTTTACATATGTATCATATATATGATAAAATAATATATACGGTACATATGTTCCCCACAATCATATAATGCCAAGCACAAATATTCAATCTTTCGTTGTTTGTATTACCGTAAGAAATTTACCGAACGCCTGAAAATAATACGCTATAAAATGCTTGCAATCAAACTTTCAACCAATTACAAAGTCACATGCAATTATAAAAAGGTATATTGTAGACCACAATCTTCGCCAAGCTTCGTTGTTGCTTGTATTATCGTGAGAAATGTAACGTACACACCCTGGTTATCGTGAGAAATTTACCGAACGCCTGAAAATAATACGCTATAAAATGCTTGCAATCAAACTCTCAAGCAATTTCAAGGTCACATGCAATTATAAAAAGGTATATTGTAGACCACAATCTTCACCAAGCTTCGTTGTTGCTTGTATTATCGTGAGAAATGTACCGTACACCCTGGTTATCGTGAGAAATTTACCGAACGCCTGAAATAATACGCTATAACTCCTCATGGGTTACCTCATGACCGCTCGCCATGGCCGCCGTGGACCAACTGAGATTTACTCCACTTACATTCACCCTCACTCCCTCGCTACATACGTAATTATATAAAGAAATTACCGTATTTTAGCGATTTTGCCCTTCGGTTGCACGATCGTTGCAAGACAACCAGTGATCGTAGAAGGTTGGTTCGGGTGTCATTGGAAAGCTCAATTTACGCCCTTTCAGGGATACATACTTGCAGTACGCTCTGGGTCTTGTTTATGCATGAAAAAGAGCACGGAAACAACCCCATTTATGGTAAAACCCCCCCGCTGGGCGGCACAGTGAAATATACTCCACCACCCGCTCGTAAGGTGATAAAATACTTGCAATCAAACTTTCAAGCAATTATAAAATGTAAATTGTACTTACCAACACCCACACCAGTATGTTCTTCGTCAGGACCATCTCCATTTTGCTCAACGGTCTGTGCAACATCAACCAGAACATTTGCGACACACAAATTATGCTTGGGGTGAAAGCCTATGATCGGCATATTTTCGTCTTCCAAGTCATCCACACTATCAAAACTCTCACCCAGACCTTCCATGGTTTCATTCAACAGCCTATTAGAAAGTTCTGAAGAGTTCAGCATGATATCTAGTTCCTGGGCGGTGAGCCGGGCGTGATGAGTAGGGTGGCGCGACGCACTAGGGGTGGCGGCCACCGAATCGGACACGGGCAAATCTTGACCTTCCATTACGGCTGCTTGAGGGTTACTGAGTCATGGTCACGCAGTGGGGATGTGTGGGTGGGAGCTTGTAGTACACCGCCTGAGCAACCAGGTTTCGCTTTCCACCTAAATTAGGGCGGGAATACACCCACGGACTTAAGGCGGGCCCCGCCATTTAGTCCAATTTTCTCGATTCGGACTTAAGTCGGGCCCCGATCTTTAAGGGTTAAAAGAGAAATTGTTAAAAACTAAGCGCTGCGATGCGAGGGAGCTAGAAGCATGGTCAAAATTATTGATTAAATTCATTAGAAATAAAGTGTTCACCTTAAAAAATGAATTTAATTATTCTGATTTTGTAAACTATAATTATAATAAACTTAACACTTATTTAATAAATTTGCATAAACATTTTGTAATCACTACAGTAGAAAAAACCAGCAATAACTATAGCTTCATGTGTTGTAAGAAATGTTATCTAGAAAACATAAAAAAAGAACTAGGCATTAGAGGTAATAAATTTCATAAAAATATTTGCGTTAATTCTGTTTATGATATTCAGGAAAATGTAATTGTTGATAACTTAATTAATGAACACACTAATCAAAATATAACCTTTGATATTAAACTTTCTGACTTAAAATACATTTAAAGTACTCATAAACGATATTGTGATACCATCAAGAATAGAACTGGCGTTAAATATTATTGGAGTTTGACAATTCAATATAAGTTATTGATAAACTTAATACCATGCGGAAAGTTACCTCAGTACATAGCTTCGACTTTTCAACTTTGTATACCAATTTGTCTTTAGATTTAGTATTTTCAGAACTTTGCTTTATTATAGATTTGCATTTTGACAGATTTGAATATAGTCGCAATCGTTACATAAATGTTAATTCATATCTTAATAATGCATCACTTAGCTTTGATCCCACTAGTTCAGTATATTTTGATAGAACTAAACTTAAAGATGCCCTTAAATTCCTCCTTTTCAATACTTATGTTAGATTCGGGCCCTACATATTCAAACAAATATTAGGAATTCCTATGGGTGGAAATGCTAGCCCTTTAATTGCAGACTTATTCTTGCTTGCTTTAGAATTTAAATTTATGAAAAACTTAGTTGACAGCAGCAAGAAAAATAACATCCCAGAAAAATTAGCACTTGCTAAATTGTTAAGTAATAATAGTAGATATATTGATGATATTCTTGTTTGTAATATGTTAAATTTTAATCAAATCGCTAAACAAATTTATCCAAATTCCATCCCCCTCACACATTGTAACGTAAATTATTAAGTTGAAAATGTTCTTAATATAAATATACAGATTGTTAATGAACAGTGCACACTTGAAATATAACACAAAGTTGACGATTTTAATTTTAACGTAATAAACTTTCCTTTCCCTAATTGCAATATCGATAGTAAAATAACTTATAATTGTTTTTATTCCCAGCTAATGAGATTTTGTAAAATTTGTACCAGAGTAGATGACTTTTGGGATAGAGCTAGGTTACTATACAGACTCTTAGTAGACAGAGGTTTTGTTACAAGTAAATGGTTGCATACATTTTATCTTTTTAAGGTAAATTATTGTGACTGTATTTTGAAATTTGATATTAATAATTTTAATCAAGCATTATTAATTAACTTGAAGTTTCTATTATAACCTCTGCTTACTTTTTGTCTGTATGTATTAATGTTTATCTTTTTCCATTGTTATTATTAATTGTTATAATTAATTGTTCTTGTTAAAAGAGTACTCCGTTGTTTAATTCTATTCTACCTTCTTCATATTTTCAAATATTTGTATTTATTATATTATATTTTTTATCAATTTCACCACAACACCAAACACCTCCAATGAAACTAACGAAAGCATATATGCGTTCCACCAGGATTCGAATCCGGGTTATCACACACAGATTCCTAGACACCTTAACCATCACACCACCAAGACGGTTAAAGGTTTATGCACACGCCTACAACTTATTATCCATTCTCGAATACTGGATATTAATCTAATCATGTTCATATTCCCACCGCACTATGGTAGCCTAATGTTTAAGTGAGAGGAATGAAAATTCATGGGGCACAGACCATATAGAACGGTCTCGCTACGAAATATCCCTGAACCTACTGATAATCTATTTTTTATTAATTTCACCACAACACCAAACACCTCCAATGAAACTAACGAAAGCATATAATTATGCGATCCACCAGGATTCGAACCCGGGTTATCACACACAGATTCCTAGACACCTCAACCATCACACCACCAAGACGGTTAAAGGTTTATGCACACGCCTACGACTTATTATCCATTCTCGAATACTGGATATCATGTTCATATTCCCACCGCACTATGGTAGCCTAATGTTTAAGTGAGAGGAAAGAATATTCATGGGGCACAGATTATATAGAATCATATAGAAATATTGTATATTTTCAAATATTGGTATTTATTATATTGTATCTATTCATTGTCGATAGTATCAATTGTTTGCTTTTGCGATTTCCTTAGTTTATTTGTATAATAAAATAATGTAGGTTATTAGTAGGGTAGTAATTGTTAGGGGTCACTTGAGGCATGCTATGCTTACAGGTACCTACCCGATAGCACTATCGTTAGTGATAGCCATTTGTATTTTGTACTATTGTTAATGTCTTGTCAATTTGCAAATTTGATTTTAATAGACATTTTTGACACTAATTGTAGTTTCTTTATTCATGTAGAGTTTAGTAAAATTAACCAGAACGTCCCCGACTTCCCAATTTGACTAATTCCTTGAACGTGACGATAGTGCGTTGTTATGTGTGTGATTAGTTTGCTTGGGAAACAGATTAACTTGTTCATGTAGTGATGTACACCGTATGTGGTGAATTGTGTTCTTTTATTTATAAATTATTGTTTTACCTAAGCGTTGTTTCCACAGCGATTTTGATTAGTTGTTTTGTCGTTTTACTGTGTTCGTATAAGTTTTGGTTTGTTTATTTTGCAAATTTTACATTATATTAGTACAATTTTTTTTAGTTTGAAAGCAACGGTACAGTTTGAATGCTTTCTCCTTATTGCAGACAGCAGTAGAACATGAGTAAGTAAAACAAGATTTATTTGCATTAGACTGAGAAAAAGAAAATGGGATGTATCTTTCCATGCCTCATAAGATTATTTCAGTAATGCGCTCGGAGCTCTCTGAGGTAAACTGAAGTAAAAATCATTCCATGGAATATCAAAGAATTACTGTCGAAGAGCTTCCCAGTCAGCAGCGCCAAAATGACCCAAGCTCCGCCAGATAAGGGGGTCACAGGGTCGTACTAGAGAGACAGGATAGGTAACAGTGATACGGTTATGATCAGAGAGCCCAACTGAGAGTGTAAGCCGAAGCATTAGAGGTTAGAAATAAATAAAAAAAATTGAGCCGATCACCGGAGCAGTCCGGGATACGGGTGGGCTGCTGAGCTAACTGCTCGAGGTAATTTAGGATAGAAAAGATGTAGGCTTGGAGAAGGGAGATATTGGTAGAATGTGTTCCACTTTATAAGTAAGATAGTCAAAGAGTTTTGGATAGTCAGTAGAGTTAGGGGAGAGATAAACAACATAGAAATATTTAGTGAGAGAGTGACAGGATAGCTTAACCCTTCGGCTGCGGGTGATGTTCTGGAATGTTTTGGCAAGTTACAGCAATTTTCAGGCTTTAACCCTTATTTAGCGGCGAGCAACATAAGTCGAGTTAAAAAAAGCTGGACTATGTGGCGGCGCTCGACATAACTCGAGTGGCAATTTCAGCACGTAATGTGGCTGAGAGAGAGAGACAAGTGGTGGCAGGAGACTAGCGAGCGTATGACTGCTCCAGACCACCGCGGCGAACCTACTGACACAAATCTCAGCTCCCTCCTCCCTCTCTCACTCGCTACATACTCAATTATGTACTGAAAGTACCGAATTACCTGCTTTTTGCACTCGCGTTGCACGGTTATTGCAAGAAAACTATCCATCATACAAGGATCGTTATGGGGTCATTCGAAAGCTCTGTTTATGCCCTTTCAGGAATAGGTACTTGTTTTACGTTCTGGGTCTTATTTAGGCATGAAAATGATCACGTAAACAGCCCTATTTTGGCTAAAAACACCCCGCTATGCGGTACACATAAATAAACCGCATAGGCCGCTCGTAAGGTGTTAAAAGCCTGTAAAAAACGTAAAAATCGAGTGACAGTGGGCGGGAGTGTGAGGGGCCCACCTCCGACCCTCAGAGCACCCAGCAGCTCACTGAACTAGGCTGTGTCTCGCGTGTGTCTCTCTCTCTCTCTCTCTCATAAGTGCAGCCAAGCGAGCGAGTGTTACATAATAGCGGGGTTCCCGCGTTTCACTGGGATCACTGCGGGTGAACCAGACCACCTATACGGTCCGTTCTGGTGCCATTTTGAAGCTATTTTCGCCTAGTTTTCGGCAGAATACACTTCATTTAATGCAGATGCCAGGAGTGCCTGAATAGGCCCTAAATAGTCTAAAGCAGCCCGCAGCCAAAGGGTTAAGCCAGGAATATGAGAAATCAAGAGTCAAAGTTGGAAACACGAGAGCAATACAAATTGTTGCATACGTACACACAACATCCACCTTTAGTTTTGAATTGAGGAATGAGATAGTAGGAGGATACAGAGAATAGTTTGTTGTCTGCTGCCCTAGACTACTGGATGAGGGGAAGACAGATTGTGGGAGAGAGTTCCAGAGCTTTTGTGTTGAGTAGAAGAAATACAGGGAAAATTAGTGAACATAATGCACTCAAAATACACAACGCAGCGATTAGTTTACTCTAATTTTTTTGTTTTACTTCTCCCTTGAGAAGGCTGTTACCAAACTTATTAATGTTTTTGCTGACTCTGGAATGTAAATACCTTAATGGGGTCAACACCCAACACCACAGCCAATTGATCACTTGCGAGTTTCAGCCCATAAGGAAGTTGGAGCTGTAGACATCGATATTTAGTAGCATTACCAGCTAGAATATGGCTGTCGTACATGTATACTGTAAACACATAAAACACAATTTGACATTATTATTATCCATCGGCCACCTACATTATTATTGCATTTTTGTATAATAGCGAAGTTTACGGCTCCAACTTCCTTATAGCTCTAAACTCGTAAGTGGCAATTCTCGCTACCAAGAATACACTGGAGACCTCTGGTGGATGCTTCTGAACTAGCACCAGAGCTACGACTGTCGACATCAACAATACTTAACACCTAGGACATTCACAGTTTATCATGATTTCTTGTGACTATACTTTCTTTTATTATACAGTAGGCCTATACGACTACACTAAATCCTTATACAGTATAGTAGTCATGGGAATGTCCATATGCAGCTGATAATGACTACAAACATAATTATAAGCTGATTAATTATCATAACAAAAAGGCGCGAACATGCTTGCTGACTTTGTATTGTAAATATACGCTATATATGGGTATGGGTGACTTTAACCCTTAAAAAGCGGCCCACCACTTAAGTCGAGTTAAATAAAGCTGGACTATGTGGCGGCGCTCGACATAACTCGAGTGGCAATTTCAGCACGTAATGTGGCTGAGAGAGAGAGACAAGTGGTGGCAGGAGACTAGCGAGCGTATGACTGCTCCAGACCACCGCGGCGAACCTACTGACACAAATCTCAGCTCCCTCCTCCCTCTCTCACTCGCTACATACTCAATTATGTACCGAAAGTACCGAATTACCTGCTTTTTGCACTCGCGTTGCACGGTTATTGCAAGAAAACTATCCATCATACAAGGATCGTTATGGTGTCATTCGAAAGCTCTGTTTATGCCCTTTCAGGGATAGATACTTGTTTTACGTTCTGGGTCTTATTTAGGCATGAAAATGATCACGTAAACAGCCCTATTTTGGCTAAAAACACCCCGCTGGGCGATACACATAAATAAACCGCATAGGCCGCTCGTAAGGTGTTAAAATATAATAAACAACATTATGCATAGGCTATAATATGTGTCAGCTACAGAAATTTAGACAGACCGCCTATAATAAAGAATTGTTGAAAGAGAGAGGGTGCAGAGATCCGCGCGATGTGTACAGTTTCCCAGGATGCACCGCGGGAAGCATTGCGTTCAGCGCCTCTGTCGGTCACTTTTGGCACTTGTTGGTAGGGAGAATTGAAAGAAATAAGTGATTCAGAGCTCCTTTGATTGGTGCTCAGCTAATTTTAATAATGCAACGTAGTCTTTTGTTTAGCCCATTTAGTACCGGTGATGTCCTTTTAATTGTATCTTGGAAACTATTGGACAATTTTATTCAGCTTAGGAAAGACGTATATCAATTCAAAACCTGCATACTAATATAAATACAAATCCTTGTATCTCCCATAGACCCTTCCTAAACTGTATAAAACCGTCTAAATGCAGCTGAAAAGAAATTGAAAGGACTTGACCGGTACTGTAAAGGTTAGTAAATAAGCAGGGCATAGTGGAAAGCCAAACTCAAAGTGCATTACCTATTTTGGTCATTCCTCATAAATCCTATACTATGTTCGTTATAAGTAGGCCAGAAACCGTTACCACTATCTTCTGTAACTCAAGAAAGGCTAGAGCAAATGGGCTGTAAATGTCCACACTTGTTCCATGGACGACCCTTCCCAAATGGTAGTAGAACTATTAGCGCGATTCCTCTAGTCGTTTGTGAGTTATGGAGGTTAATGTTCAAAGGTTTGGGCTTATTTACTTGGAACAGGGCATAGTTTATTATAAAAATCATAAATAACTAAATGCAAATGTTTATAATTTCACTAATCATTAGAAACATCCCTCCATTGTGTTTGTGATTTACATTTATATTATCCGGCAGCGTCCACAACCCATCACGGACAATGAACATTTGCATATGTGTGAGGCATTAACGGGGGTATTTTATTTTCTGAACCCCCTCTCCCTCATGTTTAGTCACATTGGATATGAGAATTTAGGACGTTCGACCATTAGTTTGGCGATTTTAAGACCTTCCTCCCCTTGGCTTTGTCAATAATAAGACCTTTCGTGGCATTTAGGTGTCGATTGTTTCCTGGCGAGCGAGAGCGAGCCTGTAATTTAGTAGGAATTGGCCTTCGGCTGGAATATTTTTCTACAGAAATCATTACAGATTTACCTCGAAGAGCGTCATTGGTGGGTGTGTTTAAGTTTGATAGAGGTTTAGGGATAAACAAAATAATATATAGAGTATATATAATCATAACAAATAATATATAGAGTATATATAATCATAACAAATAATATATAGAGTATATATAATCATAACAAATAATATATAGAGTATATATAATCATAACAAATATTAATAAATACAAATTACCCCCCCCCCCCCCCCCACCGAATCAACAGATGCCTCTCATTCAACCACTCGATGCCATAATATATTCCTGGATCCAGATAATACTGGTGATAATGACGCTTGGAATCCGTTTACCCTTTCAGTACCGGTCACGTCCTTTTCATTACATTCTGGCAACTATTAGACAATTAATTCAGTTTAGGAAAGACATCTACATATTAAAAGGCTGCGAATATCTCAATTAATCCTTTTAGCTGCCCTATATTCTTCCGAAGCTTTATAAAATCGTCTTATTATAGCTGAAATCAAATAATCTACTGTATATATCACCGGTAATACAAGGCTTAAGGGGAGGCTATAATTTGCTCCCTAGATATCCATCAAGCTAAGCAAAAAATACTCCCAAGACCTACCTTCGAGATAAATGTTTAAATTTTTTGGTAGGAAAACATCCCGGCCAGAGGCTGGTTCCTCCTTAACCCAGCGCCTACGATAATACTCTTAAGAGGTTTTACTGGTGGGCTGAGACGCTCCTCTTGGAAGAAGAGATGTCAAACACGTACTAAAGCATTCCCAATAACAATAACAACAAGTGTGACTGTCAGGGCTATAAGGGTGACAATCCAATGACATTTACTGCCTCCCATCTTGCCTCCACCCTGCTGTTCTCATTTCCACCTTCCACCCGACCAATACTCCCATACACACAGCCGCTCGTTGCCGATTTCGTGCCACATTTTCAACTACGGACCACCGTAGCACCTCAACAATGCATCTTTTCGGTATTCATGCGCTTGCATTTCCTACACGATGATGTAGTTTTCGTTGCATTTTGGAAGAGTCGACAAATTGGCCTAGACAGGGCAATGGTGAGTCGTAGCGGTGTCTAGTATTTTCTGGGTTAATTACAGGCTCACTTTCGTTCGCCAGGCAAAAATGGACACCTAAATGGCACGAAAAGTATTATTATTGACAAAAATGGGGCGATAGGTCTAAAATCGCCAAACTATTGGGTGAATGTCCTAAAATCTCAAACCGATAAATCTACAGTTATGGTCCCCCTATTTGTTCGCTATTCTGTTGCTCCTAATAGGTAAATATTATTATTAGTAGACTTAGTATGGTTTGATGATGCGCGGAAATGTATATTTAACTTGATATTGATACATTCAAGTATTAATAACCTTCACCAAAGTGAGACTCGTCTGCTTCGGTTTGACGAGTTTACCCTCGAAACTCCGTTTTCTGTAGACCCATTTTCTTATGACGCACGATCTCGAAGGTGTTTTTCGCTCTCCCGCAGTACTTTTTAGTGATTTTATGTCTTCTACATCATTATTTAGAGCAGCGGGGGTCTGGGGGCAGCAGCCCCCAGGTTAGGTTAGGTTGATAGGTTAGGTTAATGACAATATTGTCATCAGAAGAGGCAGGTGATGGTTTGTTTAAGTTTGTTTGCGTCCGCTGCAGTCCGCGAGTGTCTGCCTAGCTGACTCTCATTTTCAATGGAAGCATTAATCTAACGTGACAACCTAACTTAACTTGGGGGCTGCTTGCCCCAGACTTCCACAATTCGCACATCAGTAGGGCTTCCTGAATATGGTAAGACTAAAAAAGACTGTTTCGAAAGGAAAATAGTGAAAAAAAGAGGGGGAGTATTGATGTAGATTTCCCCTCAAACCAAATGGAGCTAAAAATTAGGAAAAAATAGCTCCAGGAAAAACAAATTAAGTGAACATTTCCCCTTAAATCTCTCTTCTTAGTAAAATATCCACAATAATAATAATAAACATTTGTATACACTTGTTATGAATAACAACATTTATAATTTGGTTGCTCACCTGCATTAAGGGGACGATATTTGTGTTTTTTTTTCTGGCCCCCTTCTCCCTCACGCTTAGCCCCATTAATTTTGAGATTTAAAACGTTCGTTCCATTAGTTTGGCGATTTTAAGTCCTTTTGCACCATTTATTTGTCAGTATTAAGACCTTTTGTTACCATTTTGGTGTCAATTTTTCCCTAGCGAGCAAAATTGAGCCTGTCATTTAGCAGGAACTGACTTTAGTCAATTCTACCGGATAATGTACAAATTTATCTCGAAGGGGGTCATTGGGGGTGTTTAATTAAGCTTAATAGAGGTCTAGGGAGAAAATTGAAACGCCCTACTTAAGGCTACGAAATGTATATGATTAGATATAGTTATAATTATATAGGATTGTAGCAGTGGTGTACAGTTGGCATCATGAAGTATATTTTGGGAGGAACATTAGCATGATATAATTCGAAGTATGTGTTGCTATGCAGCAGTTGAAATAATATGATTAATTGATGGTATTGTAGCAAATTTGTCTTATTAAGAAAACATAAAAGAAATGCGTCATCGTATCCTCCAAGGGTAATAAATACTGTGGCCAACTATACATTGCAATATTAACCTTTTCAATATACCAGTACACGTTTCCTCCTTTCATTTAGGCTATAAATGGACATATTTATTTAGCTTAAGAGCTGTGAATTTGTTTATTCACTTACTTATTTGTCTATTAATTAATGTATTTATATATTTATTTACATACTCTCCAGAAAATTAAGCTTAAAAACCACCCCCAAGACTCCCTTTCGAGATAAACTTGTAGATCAAATTATATCTTCCAAAAGCCAATTAGTCTTGAATAACAGGCTCGCGATCGCTCACCACGAAAGAAATAGACACCCAAATGTGACCGTAAGATATTAAAATTTACAAATAGGTACGAAAGGTCTTAAAATCGCCAAAATAATGGAGCGAACGTCTCAAGATGTCAAAGCTATTGGAGCTCACCTTGACACTACAGGACGTCCACACATCCCCCCGTCCCCCTAACCCCTACCCCCCAAAATAGGTATTTTGATATTCAAAGGGTTACTTAGGATATATTTTGATATTCAAAGGGTTACTTAGGATATATTTTGATATTCAAAGGGTTACTTAGGATATATTTTGATATTCAAAGGGTTACTTAGGATATATTTTGATATTCAAAGGGTTACTTAGGATATATTTTGATATTCAAAGGGTTACTTAGGATATATTTTGATATTCAAAGGGTTACTTAGGATATATTTTGATATTCAAAGGGTTACTTAGGATATATTTTGATATTCAAAGGGTTACTTAGGATATATTTTACCCAATTGATTATTAGTGATCCTCCGTAAGCATCATAAACTCGTCTAACAATAGCCAACATAAAATATAAATATGCGTCATCTTATCCTGAAGGGGTTAATACCGTATTTAATATAACATTGTTTTTAGCATTGCCAATTAGCGTTATTCCAACAACCCATTAAAGACAAAGGAAGAAACAGACCAGGCTGATTTCGACAGTCTTATTATTTCGTATTTAAAACTCTACAAGCATGTACATTTCCTGGAATATTACATATTTAATTACGGATCTTTCATTGCAATTACTAAAGATACATTCAGAATTGCCATTATCTAAGAAATAGCATGCGCCGAATTTGTATTCATGCAATGAAATCTTGTCGATATGTTGCACTTCACAAACGAATGTTGATGTAATTTTGGGTTTACTATATTAAATATTTGTGGAGAAGTGCAAAAATATCCATATATCGCTGTAATCAACGATAACACTGACAAACTTTCGATTGAGGCTGCTCTGTTAAGAAATATCACATTTAGCAATCCATAGCTGTTATCAGTGTTGCCGGATTCGTATGTAACAAAATGTAGAGGTTTCGTACGTATGTTTACATATAGAAAATAATAAATGTTCTCTTACTTTGATTATGTATTGATTGTGTGAATAGTCATAGAATGAGTTACTAAAGATGAGTGAGTTCTCACATTCCCAAATATATTGCCCGCAGCTTGAATTGCAAAACCACCAGTGATATAATAGCCTCTCGACCGTAATCACCATAATGTCTTTGTTTGTTCCATATTACTTAGTAACACCACGGGACGCAGACAGCTTTAGTGTATTTGGAGTATGGCTAAATAAGGGGTGGGGGGGGGGGGGGAATTCTGGACCCCCTACTCCCTCATAGATAGCAACATGAGCCTCCCAGCTGGGCAGCCTAAAACTCCAGACTGGTTGCTCCGTCTGTCACAATATATTGTTACGTATCTTGATCCTCAAGTGGTTAACTTGATGAAACTAGATAACACAGAGATATATATTAAGGTATCAGTCAACTGAAGGCAAAACGAAAGTAAAATCTAATAAAACTATTTCCTGTTGTTGCTTCCTTTCCTTTTGGATCTTAGGACTTGGTATCCTTTATTGACTGATAATCTTTAATTATGAAAACATACTGAAACTAATTAAAGTCATGTAGTATTTATAAAAAAAAAATATTTAACCGAAGCTTAGTAGGCTATGGTTATGAACCGAATAAGTTATATCTAAAGAAGGACTATTAATTATATATCAAGTCTTGAAAGATAAATATTAAGGTAAGAATATTTCTGTCTCTTACCCTTTTTGAAATTAATAGATAGTTTTCTTATATCATGTCCTTTTATTTATATTTAATGTAGTTATTATTCTTGGTTCTTGTCTTACGTTAATTTGTATTATAATATTATTATCAGGATTAATATCAAAGTCACATAAAAAGTTAGATATATATTTAATAAGTAGATAAATGTATTTTCTTAACCACGTAACATTGAGGTTTGATTATGAGTAAATAAAGTTACAGGATCGCTTCATAGATTCGATTCAGGTCTCACTCAAATAATATGAAAAGCAAAAATAATATTTTGAAGCTAAAAAAAATTTCTTCAGCTTAGGAAATCACTAGAAGTAACATTAAAACAGCCCTGTTAGTCTAAGGCGATATTACTAATATGAGACAATAGTATCACCGTTCTTGTTCTTACCAGCAATGTAAGCTTAATTAAAAGAAAATGAAAGAACTCGTAAGTATTAATATAAAACAATAGTATTACTTTTATCGTAACCCAATTACTAAGAGTTGCTTTAGTCCACAACTCAGTTAACTAAAATAGTTAAGTACATAATAGTAGCGTTAACGTTAATTCCCAATCACATATCTCACTAACCAACATAAGTGTTTACACCGAACACACTTAACACACACTTATATAATCTGACTGACAGTCACAATCCCATTATAATACTTCACCCCGGTCTTCCTCCAGCTGTTTGTTCACCTTCCCAACTCCAAATGTGACTGATTTGAAGTCCCACTACTCGGGTCTTATATACTATGCAATGATGGTGTAGGAACGAATCAGGAGGCGGGGATAGTGTGCGCCCCAATCACAGCTCCTCTAGTTGCGTAGCAGATGTGTGGTCCAATGGCATCGTTGATCGTCATAGCGTCGGGTCATCGAAGTAGTTTGCAGAGTCCGAAAGGAGGGGCCAGGTTGTGTAATGACGTCAATCACCCATCAAATTCCCCCCCCCCCCCCCCCCCATATGACCATGCAGGTGTGAAGGCTTGTTTGCTGGTATGCGGATGAGCTAGTTCCCACGCTCGCTGGTCTGCTTCGCCACCCGAGTAATTCGGGTAATTCGGCACTCCTTCAACTCTTAACTCTAACTCTTAAAGAAACACATACAGGGCTCCGTATGTCAGAATACATATATATATGTATATAATTTTTACTTCCGTGGCCGGGGACCCTCGGAGAGTGCTGAACGCATTACTGAGGTAATCCTCTCGGTCATGGAAGCAAACATTACACTTTCTTTCTCTCAGTCTAATGCTAAAATTGTTTGGTTTAATCACGCTTGTTCTACTGCTGTCCACAACAAGGAGGAAGCATTCAAATGGTACCGTCGCCTTCAAACTCATGAATCTCATACTTCCTATGTTTCTGCCCGGAATCAAGCCAAATCTGTTCTTCGACTTGCCAAACACTCTTTCATCAATGATAAATGCACTGAACTATCCAACTCTAGCTCTTCCCAAGCTTTCTGGCATCTAGCTAAAAACCTCTCCAACAATTTGTCTTCCTCGTTTTCCCCTCCACTTGTCCACTCTGACGGCACTACCGTCACTTCTTCCTCTGACAAAGCTGAACTCTCAGTGGTGGGCGTGGGCGCGCCGATTTGGCGCTCTGCGCTCTGCGATCCGGTGCGCACTACCAATATAGAGGAGCGCGGAGCGAGGAGTGGCAAAAATCTGAACTCAGAGTGCAGGCGAGGAGCGCAGCTTGAATTTTGCGCTCCTTTCTGGCGCTCCGGAAGCGATTTTTCCTGTCAACAACAGGTTCAAGAACGTCATTATCGTGTACAGTCATCGTACGGTGTTACTCACGGTGTTAGTGAACTGTGATACAGTGATACTATGATAGTGACAGACTGACAGTGCCACCTTCAAACCCTGGAAAGGTAAGAACCTGGCCATTGCCAGATTTTTTTTTTTTTTTTTTTTGGCTAAATCTATCAAGTTGGGTGAGAAAGGAAGGATAATGGTAAAAAAAACACTCCCCTTGTCCATTTTCGCCAGAAATCAGGTTCCCGATAGTCGCAAACGTAGCTGAAAAGAGTCAAAAGACACTATAGACTTCAGAGACTTTTATCATTTTATTGTATCGATACCATCGGAATGTTACTTGAATGTATGGGTGGGAGGGTGGTTTGGGGGATGGTGGGGGGTAGGTAGAAGCGTAATTGACTCGTGTTACAAATATGAAGCCGATTGGTGAGGTAGTTTCGCCACTACATTTTTTTTTTTTCCTTTTCTTCGTATGGATACGCTGGAAGTGGGTTGTGTGAGGCAGTTGGGGGTGTGGTGGAGGGAAGGCAGAAGGGTAAGGCACTTGTCACACAAATATGGAACCGATTGGTGCAATCGTTTCGCCGCCACAGATTTTCCTTTTGTGTCCTTGTGAGGCGACCGATAGTCAGCGAGTGGGTGGGAGGAGGGGTTTGGGGTAGTGGTGGTGGGTATGCAGAAGGGTAAGGTACATGTGGTAAAAAAATAAAAATATGAAAGCCATAGGTGCAGTCGTTTCGCTGCTACGATTTTTTTTCGGCGAGCCAGTATATAATTATATACGGACCTGGCACTGGGCGTGACAATTGACAAGACCCTAGTCCCGGCTGTATATATACCGTCGGAGACTATTCGGCGGGTCATCCATGATATGATATCAATCATATCATTGATATGACATAAAGAATTACAGAAACTGAGAAAGTGAGAAACTTAAACTTCAGAAAGACACCATGACTCGAGTTTTTTTGAATTTTTTGAATTTTTTGAATTTAATGAAGTGAAAGACAAAAGATTGTATTAATTTAGGTAAATAATGAAATAACTTCTAGAAGCTGTTTTTTGCTTTTTTTTATTATATACCTATTTTTGGGAGCGCGGAGCGCAGGAGCGCAGAGCGGGAAGCGCATCGGGTCGGCTGACCAAAGGAGCGCGTGAGCGGTGCCGCATTACCTTATTTCTGAGGAGCGCGGAGCGCTGCCGCATTACCGGTCCCACCGGAGCGTGCCCACCACTGTGAACTCTTCGCCCAAACTTTCGCTAGAAACTCTACCTTGGATGATTCCGGTGCTATTCCTCCCGTGCCACCCCCCTCTCACGTACTCATGCCTAATATCCTAATCTCTTCTAAAGACGTACTTTCTACCCTCTCTGGGCTTAATACTAAGAAGGCGTACGGTCCGGATAGTGTCCCTCCTGTTGTACTAAAAACCTGTGCTTCCGTGCTGATTTCCTGCCTAGGCAAACTAATCCGTCTCTGTCTCTCCTCTAACGCCTTCCCTTCTTGCTGGAAGTTTGCTCTCATTCAACCTGTCCCAAAGAGGACAATTGCTCTCATTTCTTGCATCTCCAAAGTTTTTGAAACTATTGTTACTTCAATTTTTGTTAAGCATCTATCTTCTCATAATCTACTCTCAAATCGCCAGTATGGATTCATTAAGGGTCGCTCTAATGGGGATCTCCTTTCATATCTTACTAACTCTTGGTCATCCTCCTTCCGGGACTTCAATGAGGCCTTTTCTATTGCACTAGACATATCGAAGGCCTTTGATAGAGTCTGGCACAAATCTCTAATTTCTAAACTACCCTCCTTCGGTTTCTATCCCTCTATCTGTGCCTTTATCTCGATTTTTTTTTCTGGCCGTTCCATAGCCTCGGTTGTGGACGGACATTGTTAACTTCCTCAACCTATCAACTCCGGTGTTCCTCAGGGTTCTGTCCTATCTCCAATTATCTTTCTAATATAAATTTTTCTCAACTGTACCTCCATTCCTATCCATTTTTATGCTGATGACTCTGCCTTACACTATTCAACTAGTTTTCCAGAACCCCCCAACAAACAAGCACTCAAAAAATCACGCGAAGATGCCATAAAGCATTTAAGTTCTGACCTATCAACCATTTCCATTTGGGGCAGAGAAAATCTTGTTACTTTCAATGCTACCAAAACCCAATTTTTCCATTTATCTACCCGTAAAGAACTCCCACATGACTATTCCTTATACTTCAACAATATACAAATCATTCCTATATCTTCTCTCAGTATTCTAATGCCCCTTTCCCACTGGTGAGACAAGTCACGATTTTCGTCGCCAACACCAATAAATTGGCACATTCGTGACATGTCTCAACACCTCTCATGAAAAATTGTTTGACTCTCAAGGCCTCTCAAGGCATCGCAAGGGCCCTCGCGGGTCGTCGCAAATGTTCGGACAGTTCAAAATTTTGGACGAGGACTCACGAGGGTTCGTTGCCCTCGCAAGCATCGTCTAGCATCGCTGAGGGATCTGCGAGGGCTTCTGCGATCATCTGCGACATCGGCGAGACATCGCGGAGGGTTTCGCACAAAAAAAACTTTGCAACGCTGCATGGATGCTCACCGATGCTCTCCGATGCTCTGCTCACCGATGCTCTCAGATGTTCCGAGAACATCGACAATGCCAAAGAGCACCTTCCGCGAGGTGGGTAAAAAAAAAGTATTAGGCCTATACACGTAGTGAACCCTGTCAACCCTTTTTTCTATGCACCTATCTTGGGGGGTTCACTTTTTTTGTTTTTCTCTTTCTCTCCTTTTCTCTCTTTCTCTGGTTTGAATCCATTCAGCTAACTGTTTTAAGACGTTAATCCCCTTCCAAGTATCGATATCTTCCTGGCAAGCGATAGCGAACCAGCATTATATGGAAAAATCTGGCTTTGCCGGAGACATTTTTCTATCGAAAAATTTACAAATTTAGCTTGCTCTCAACAATTTTTTTTATATACATTGGCTCGCTACCGCTCACCAGGAAAATATTGAAACCTGGATGGGGGTAAACGTCTTAAAACAGTAGGCTGAACGGGGCCGAACGGATACAAGGCAAAGAGAGAGGGAGAGAAATAGAAAAAAAAAAAAAAAAAGAGGAGAGAGGGAGAGAAAGAGAAAACAAAAAACAGGGAGGTGGGCTCAATGTTTGCGTAATGGTGGGGTCACACATTCACGTATATCGCTGCCGACAGCTCCCGTCAGGCGTGATCGCCAATTTTGTGTTCTGACGGGCGTAGTCCGGCCGTGTACGCCCGTATAGACCACGACTATTGCACTTCCCGACAGACGTACCGTGACGGGGCCAGTGTTACGTCAGACGTAATGTAGTCGTATGGAACTACGTACGTGCTTGCGACTTGCGTAAGCATGTCCCCGTTAGTCCGCCTGGGCTGCCCGATTTGCGGGAACACAGGCCACGCCCATGGCCACGCCCCCACAAGACCTGCGTAGCTGAGGCCGTACGTCTTGGGAGTTGGTAGGACTTACGTGAACCGTTTCCGGACAATCGTAGGCACACCCCGTCTGTCCAAACACAGACAAAGACAGTCTTTGTCAACCACGTAGGTCTAGGTTGGAATCTGGGAACTACAAAAGGGCAGGGCTGGCCACAACGTTCCCATTCCCACTCCTGACTCGGCACCATGAAGAACATCACAGAATACATCCTGGAGGAGTTCAAGATGGTGAACTCCCTAATCAAACCGGAGAACAGGCGTAACACTCGGCTCATTAAATGGATCATTTCCTACATAGAAATGTTAGAACTGCTTGCAATAGCAAACTACATCCATGAAGATGAACAAGAGAAGAAGAAGGAAAGGAGCAAGAGGACAGTGTGGGTGTGGCCATATCTACAACGAAGGCCTGAACATGGCCATTATGAGAAGCTGATGCAAGAGTTGGCCACAGAATGTCCACAACTGTACAAAAACTTCACCCGGGTAGACAAACAACTATTTGATGAGATAGTGGAACGTGTCACCCCCCTTATTCAGAGGAAACCTACGTTCTGGCAGAACCCCATTCCTCCTGGTCTGTGGGTGGCCATCACCCTACGTTTCCTCGCTACGGGTGATTCCTATAAGAGCCTGCAATATAACTTTCGTGTTGCCCACAACACCATCAGACAAATTGTTCCAGACACCTGCCAGGCCATCATTTCTGTCTACGGAGATCAGGAGATCAAGACGCCACAATCGCCTGCTGAATGGAAGGAGGTTGCCAGCGGCTATGAGGAACGATGGAATCTGCCGCATTGTGTAGGAGCCATTGATGGCAAACACATACGGATCCGAAACCCAAACTTTGGTGGCACATATTACTTCAACTACAAGAAGTTTTTTTCCATTGTCCTGATGGCAATTGTTGACTCCAACTACAAGTTCATTTACTTCGACGTTGGTGCCATAGGGTCAGAGTCTGATGGTGGTGGCTTTGCACACACCAGTCTGTCTAAGTCGCTTGAGAAACAGAACGCAAATCTGCCACCCGCCGAGGTCATCTCTACCGATCCCACTGGACCACCCACGGAATACTTCTTAGTAGGTGATGATGCATTCCCTCTGCGCGCCTACATGATGAAGCCCTACCCCCTACGATCCCTCACGAAACCGGAATGAATATACAACTACAGAATCAGCAGGGCCCGCCGGACGGTAGAGAACGCCTTTGGCATTCTTGCCAACCGCTTCCGAGTTTTCCACACTGCAATATCTCTGAAACCTGAATGTGTAGAGCTTGTTGTGTTGGCCTCATGCATTCTGCACAACATCCTACGAGGACGATGCCCACCCCAATCAGAGGTAGATCAAGAGGACCCACACACCCACCAACTCATACCTGCCACATGGAGGAGTGACCCACCTGTAGGAAACAACATCCCACCCGTGTTACGTCCTGGGATATATAAACACTGGGCTCTTTCTATTGGACTAGGTATGCGGCAACAAGCAACAACGGAAAACGCTAGATCCAACCCTTATCTATAAACCCAGGCAACAAACCACCCTAAACCGTCAAGAGTCCTGCCTGGACAACAAAGTAACCTATGACTCGGTTACAGGGTGCACGCACTATAGACTGCTGATAGTCAAGCAGGCTATATAAAAGATCACACAATTAAGTTGACTTAAAGCTTCAAGGAAAAGATAGATAACGGAATTAAATTGCAGAAACAATTTAATAACAAACTAGAAGAAAGTACATTTAACGTTACGTTAATTAATACAACTAATCACCCCTGCGTGAAAGAAGGTGAAAGCAAACAGTCCTCAAAACATCATACAGGTAGACAAGATGCAGGTTTCTAAACTGCATGCGGCTACTGTAGGATCTGATGCTTAGCAAAGAAAGTAAGTTACGGATTTAGAGAACTCTTAACTAATAAGCAGGAATAAATACTAGTGATAGGACCTACAGTGTATAATGGCATAGGTATAATTAAATAAAGGCAGCAACTCGCAACATAACCACATACAGGTGTGCTTCTCACTCTTAGTCAGGCAAGCCTGCTCGGACAGAGTCTCTAAGCCACACCCTGACTCACAATGCTCACAAAGACGGTAAACTGTGGCGCAATAACAAGCATACAGATATAATAAACCGCTAGCTGTTAATCTGCCAGGTGGCAGAGGTCTAGCCGGAAGGATATAGGCTTCGGATACCCGGGCTGAGCCACCTGCTCTAGCCTAGGGACGTTCCCAAGTCTGTGCGCCAAATTACTCTAATTGAAAGGGTGCTCTCTTGAGAGACTCAGATCCCAAGTATCTGACTCTCTCCTGGCGACCATAAAACAAACGCAAGACGTGCTAGCGCAGTGCTGAGTGGACTAGGCAAGGGCCCTCACACAACACAACACTAGACACACAGGGACACAGACAAGAAAATGCCCCTAGACTCCCACGGGTATCCTAGTAAAGTCGTGCGGGTCCACAGGACTCGCACCAGCAGACTTTACTTAAAGGATCACAAAAAACCTCCCCTCCGGTCTAGCCCCTGCTCACCTGCCACAAGAACACACTAGCAAGCATGAAACCACCAAATATGAGACAAGAAAAAAGCTTCCTAGGTCTCATTAACAATTACATCTCTGCATAAGGCCCTAAATCCTATCTAGTTATCTGAGAGCTCGTCGTTAATACAATAATAGATATAAGGTCTATCAAGGGGATGGGATAATTAAATAGATTGGTGAAGTAGTGGAAAGAAGGTATACAAAGTAAGAGAGAAAGTTTCTAAGTGGGGTTGAGAGGGATAGATATCAAGGGGGTCCGAAGGGTACGACAGTGAGGTGAGCTCTGAGTCTTGAATCTGTCTGGACCCCACCCTAGGCATGCGAAATACATCCCATGCTTGGCAACACTCAACACCGTTGCCGGGTCAAAATCCTCTACCCCTTGCGTGAGTCGAAACTAAGCCTAACGTTGCGATCAAATGGCAACATCAGGCTCGTCCCAAGCTAGTCTATTCCGCGCCCGCGCAAAGCAACGTCCCCCAGCCGGTCTCTCTCTCCCGCTCTCACTAGACTTACATCTTATATATTATAATGAAACAATCAACTATCGAGAATAAAATATACTAAGATGTGTTGGTTAAGAATAAGGGCAGCTTCAAGCTGTGAAACAACATAAGAATATCCCAGACATTAGTTACATTGTCGTAGGATATATACTAAGGAAAAGCCGGCCGGCCGGCTGCCGCCAGCCGGTTTCTAAACGGCTGGGCAGCCGACACTCGCGCATGCCCGCACGTGGCTACTATGCAGGAGCGTCACACCCGTGACCCGCAACACTGCAACCATGCTTGCCAAGGCTCAACGCAACTACCTCAAGACCTACTTCAAATCCCCTCAAGGATCTGTGGCTTGGCAGGATGACCGGATTTAGGTGAGTTACATTTACTTTAAAATACTTCATTGAAAATTGTAAGATTTTCCCCTGTTTACTTATTATTTTGCTTTATATTTGAGTTTCATCTTACATTTAAGTTATCGAGTCTTTGCTAGTTTGCTTTGTATTGTATTTTTATCTTTTAATTTGGATTTTCTCTAATGTTTTAGGTTCTTCCTTTTTTTTTATATTATATTTTTTATAATTCCTTTAATTACTTAAATTGTACCATACTTTTAATTTTACATCTTTGACTTTTATATTTCGTTCAATTTTGGTATTTTGTCCATGTTACCTTTGTTTTGTACTTTATGTTTAACAGTTATATTTAATGTAAGTTGTCAGTCAAGGATTTTCATAATTAGTATTAACCATATTATCATTATTGCGTTTAAATGAATTATTTATTTTGTATGCTCATTACTTTTATTATAGATTTTATTTGTCATCTTATTAATCAACAATTATGATAAAATATTGGAAATACACACGTCATTACACAAATACATATATTTGTTCAAAATACCAATTAACATTTATTTATATATATAGAGAGGGTATGGTTACTTCTTGGGGGTCTCCTGGGTTTCATTCACGGGATCTATGGCCGACCCAGGCGTACCTGGATTGAAAGCTGCAGGTGATTGTTGGGCCGTCAGCATTTCAATGAAGGTGTTGCCAAACTGCCCCAGGTCGAACGACGTGTGGCTGGGTGTGGAGGCAGTAGGCGGGACGAATTGGCGAGGGGGTGTCGGTACACGTGGCTGCACCAGCAACGACTGCAAGGTTGCAATCTGGCGTGCAGGTAGCACGATGCCCCCAACAGCAGGCTGGGGCGGGGTCGACAGGGTGGGAGGAGGCAGGGTGGGAGGAGGCAGGGTGGTTGCCGAAGTGCCCTGGTACATCACTGTCGGATGCTGCTGTGCCACGGGTTAGGGTAGGGGCGCCGGAAAGCCAAAGCTCCTGTGGGCGTGGAGCAAGAGGTCCGGACCAGGCCGGGCCACTCCCTCCGCATGGGCAACCTTGAACCGGTCGATGGCTGCCAAGAGTTCCAACTTCAGTGTGGTGTTATAAGCTGGAGGCAGCCCCACACAGTCTTTGACCATGCCCTCCAGGGAGTAGCGCCAATACTTGTGGTCCTGGTCCTCGACCACAGCTTCTCCGAATTTACGAGGACCTTGAACAAGGAACAAGAGAACATTAAACACACGAAACATAATATTTTCATATTTGACCAATTATTTATTTTAACCAATTAAATTTTGTGGTATTCTGGGAACCAAATATGTTCAAAGTTATTGTTGATAGTATGGTGGGAAATCATGACAGCTTTAGTATTATTATTACTTTATGTTATTCTAATAACTTTGGAAACAGAAACACTTTATCTAATAGCATGGAATTGCAATGGGGTGCCACCAATGAACAATGTAACTAATATTTCCTCTACTCACTTGCTCCAGGGTCCCGTGTGTTGAAGTTGAAGGGACAGCACCAGGAGGCTTCCCCTTCTTCACCTTCCGCGCAGGCTGGGCGATGGCTGGGGGTGTGTCCTCCTCCTCCTGACTGCCGGCAGAGGGGTCATCCACCTCGTAGACTGGGACGGGAGGTGTTGGGGTGCGGTCAGGGACAGGAACAGCAGCAGGCTCCGGTGCTGCAGCTTGGGCAGCAGACTGTTGGGACATGAATGTATAATTAGTAACATGTACATTATTTATGAACTTTAAAATAACATTCAACATAAGCATTCATCCTTGTAACCTTTAAAATAACATGAAAAAACTGGTTTGAGTTATTATGCGTTTCATTAACAAATATTTGAAGTTAACACGATAAATTGAACACAATAATAGCATCATTATAAGCAAAATAATTACGAAAAAAACAAAAACTGACACTGTCACTGTGAAAGCGTTTGAAAACATAACAAATATCAACGTACCTCAGGCATACCAAGTGACCGGGGCTTCTTTTGACGGACGATGTGTGGCTTCATGAAGTGGAACATGTTGAGGATCCACTTTTCCCTCTCCGTCAGTCGTTTGGCCCCATCACCACTCTTCAACTTGCTGAGCCGGCCGAACCTGGAGCGGAGAGATCCCCACCACGTCTTTAAATCGAAGGCGGTCATTGGTGGGTCCATGGTCGCAGCCTTCTCCGCCTATACAGCCTCGATATGCTCCTTGTTTTTGTGCCTGGGGTCACCCTTGTCATAAATGAAAGGCGCATCCAGCTCAATCCAATCAGCCAGCATACGCTCAGTCTCCTCCGTCAGTATGATGTTAGTCTTCTTCCGGCGCCGTTTCTTTGGTGGAGCCTGTACGCTGTTGGAAGGTGCAGGTTCTTCTTCTTCCTTCTCGTCTTCCTCACTCTCATCCACTTCAACCTCGAGCTCTCCACTATCGGAGCCGAGGTCGATAACAACTTCATCTTCATCAGGCGTCGAGAGGGCAGGCGGTGAGTTGGAGGGGCCCGGCTGAGAGGGGTCAAAAGGTGAGGTGGCAGACGTCGAGGTGGCAGGGGAAGCCTTCCTGGCCTTCTTCACGCCTTTCTTATGCATGGTACAGGGCAGGGCAGGGCAGGGTGCAGAGGGTGGCAAGCAGGGCAGGGTAGGGTGCAGAGGGTGGCAAGCAGGGCAGGGCAGGGTGCAGAGGGTGGCAAGCAGGTGGCAGGGTTGGCTTGTTGTTTGCTGCTCCGGTGTGGTGAGAGGTGTGACGGGAGTGTCCCCCGCTGGTCCTTATATACCCCCCGTACAACGTTGCCGCGTCTTCCCGCCAACACGCAGTGCGGCGGTGCTGCCAAATGCGCCCGGACTAACGTTAACTGTCCCGTTTGACGGGAATATTTTACGATTGACGGGAGCAGCTTACGTTTGACTGGGCGAGCTGCTACGTCTCCATTCAGACGTAGCCGATCGCCCGGTCAGACGTAGGATTTCCCGACTTTTGACATACGTGAGCGCGAGCCCCGTA
Source organism: Paralithodes platypus (assembly GCA_032716605.1). NCBI lineage: Eukaryota > Metazoa > Arthropoda > Malacostraca > Decapoda > Lithodidae > Paralithodes > Paralithodes platypus. Next base: position 21,078,775 of record CM064573.1, on the reverse strand, counting down.
TCTGATTTGAAATCCAAAACATACCGGGCGGCCTTGGCCGCACCAACCACCTCCCCGACCAGCGTGGCTACTCCCGCCATGCGTACCAACCCCCACGACTAGACACAATTTAATTTACGTTTTGCGTACTAAGCCCTTACGTTTTACATATTCGGTTGCCAACTACCAATAAACCTTCGTACGGGAGCATACGGGAGCATATACGTGAATGTGTGAAAAGGCTTAAAAATTGAGCCCACCTCGCCATTTTTAGTTTTTTCTTTCTCTCCCTCTCTCCTCGTTTTTTGTTTGTTTTCTATTTCTCTCCCTCTCTCTTTGCCTTGTATCCGTTCGGCCCCGTTCAGCCTACTGGTTTAAGACATTTACCCCCATCCAGGTTTCAATATTTTCCTGGTGAGCGGTAGCGAGCCAACATATATATTTTTTGTTTTGAGAGCAAGCTAAATTTGCACATTATTTGATAGAAAAATTTCTCCGGCGAAGCCGGACATTGCCAATCTCCGAATTAAGGGGAGATGGGTCGTTTTTCTGGTCCCCTTTCTTCCACATGGTTAACCCCATTAGTTTTCATATTTTATGACGATCGGCCCATTAGTTTGGCGATTTTAGACATTTCACCCCATTTCGTTGTCAATATTAAGACTTTAGTGTCATTTAGGCGTCGAGTTTTTCCTGGCTAGCGATAGAGAGCCTGTACTTTTTGAGGAACCGGCCTTCGGCCAGGATATTTTTCTATCGAAAAATTTACAAATTGATCTTGAAGGAGGGTGTTGGGGGGTGCTTATATGCTTGATGGAGGTCTAGGGATGAAACTAAATAATCTCGCCGAGGTATTCGCCGAACCATCGCTCAATTTGCCGATGTCTTCGCATAATATCGCCGATTTCGTCTTACCCATCGGCGACATCGTCGCCGAGTGTAAACTTGTCAACGGTTTTTAACGGTCAAAATCGTGAACGTCGCACGCATTCTTGCGAATTTGCCAAAACTACGTCCTCGGCGACGAAAATCGTGACTTGTCTCACCAGTGGGAAAGGGGCATAAGAATCTCTTTCTCTCCTGATCTCACTTTGAAAGACCATATTTCCAACCTTGCTAAAACAGCTTCCCAGAAGCTTGGTGTGCTCAACTGCCTCCGGGAGTTCTTTACCCCTGCACAGCTTCTTGCTCTGTACAGGGGCACAGTGCGTCCATGTATTGAGTATTGTTCGCATGTTTGGGGAGGATCCTCTCACACAGCATTTCTCGACAAAGTAGAAGAGAAAGCCTTTCGTCGCATAAACTCACATCCACTCACTGACACTTTACAATCTCTCTCTCTTTGCTGCAATGTTGCATCTCTCTTGCTATTCTACCGCTATTACAATATTCAATGTTCCTCAGAGCTCTCTCAGTGTATACCACCTCCTCTACGTAGAGTATGTAGCGCCTGTCTTGCAACACAATCCCATCCCAACTCTGTACAACTCTCTAAACCAAGAGTGAGACAATATTCTCAAACCTTCTTCTATTCAACAGCTGAGCTATGGAACTCTCTCCCTGACCGTGAATTCATATTCCCCTCTTCCTATGACTTAAATTGATTCAAACTCTGTATGTCAAGGCATTTTGGCTTGAGCGTTCCTTGACTTTGTCCCTGTCACTCTTTCAACTGGGTGAGGCACTCGTTAAAGGCAGTTCTGCCTTTTGTCTTCCTCATCAACATAGATAAAACAAAAATATATATATACTGTATAGTTATACTCTATATATATATATATATATATATATATATATATATTCATACAGATAGAAAATATACATATATATATACAGTATATATATATATATATATATATATATATATATATATATATACTGTATATACCTTACCTTACCTTGTGATACCTTGTGATGAGTTTGCCACACTTCTAGCGGCACCGAGGAGCGCGCCGCCCCTCGTTTTGGGTGGTGATTTGGTGCAGCAGACTGTTCGAAGGGGCAGCACGCTCCCCTGCGAAGATGGGCTTGTCTGGCACTTTTTGCAGTTGGACATCGAGGGCTCTCTTGAAGTTGTCTAACGAGTCGCCCCTCATGTCTCTTACTCCCCGTGGGAGTTTGTTGAAGAGACGTGGGCCTTTGTGTGATAACCAGCCTTCTCGCAGAGAGCCCATAGCACCCCTGTTATTCATCCGGGGGATATCGCATTCCCAGCCTCTCCTATCACTGAATTTCATGACTATCGGGGTATGTAGGTTTGGTACTAAACCCTCTGCGATTTTCAACGTGTATATTATTAGGTAACGTTCTCTTCTACGTTCCAGCGAGTACAGTTTCAGTGCTCTTAAACGCTCCCAATAGTGTAGCTGTTTTGCCGAACTTATGTGCGAAGTAAAAATGTCTTTGTACACTCTCTAAGTCATATATTTCACATGCTTTGTATGGGGATCTTAATACGCTACAGTATTCAAGCCGCAGTAGCACTAGAGATTTGAAGAGCGTTATCATAGGTAATTCACCACATGTTTTAAATGTACGCAGAATCCAACCCATTAGACGTTTCGCAGCCGCATATATAGTTTCTATATGTATGAAGGAAACAAGAGGCAAAGCTGCCTGTACCAAATGCAAAGAGATAGTGGCTATTTAAACATATTATTTAATATATTTTTGTTTTCATTTGCTTAATTATTTTTGTATTGTTTATATTTTTATTGTATTTTTTAGGTTTTTTGCATGTGTGTATGGGAAAGACGTGAGGAGTACTTGCTTAATGTAATGGAATGAATAGGAGGAGGAAGTGTTTGTGAGAGTTAGCTGGATTATTGTGTAGGGGAAAGACAAACAGAAATAGTGAGGGAAGCCAGACAAATGAAACAGGAGTTCCAGTTATTCCTTATCACATGCCTATGCGTCCCCCCTGGGTATTGCCCTACTCGATTGGTATCTATAATTTCCCCAATATATACTGTATAAATACATGTACAGTACTGTATACATACAGTATAGTGTAGATAGTGTTATGCCGCGTTTCTAAGCAACGCGAGATATTCTGATTGCTATACCCAGACAGGGAATGTGTAGTTATCTTCAAGTAAAGGGGGTATCCCACTGTGCGACTTTTCGATGGCGAATGCCGTGCGACAGTGTTTTTTTTCTATGTCCGTAAATTCGCGGCGAATAGGGTTTTTTCAAAAGCGAATGAAAGCGAATGAAAGCGAAAAAGGCGAATTTCCTAGATTTCAGTGCGACGGAAGTACGACCACAGTTCGAATGTGGCGAATTTTTTGGCGAAAATTACGAATGTTGTGCGACAATTGAGGGCGATTAATGGCGAATGTGGCGAACGATGATGGCGAAAATGGCGAATGCACGGCGATTGCCCTTCGAATGTTAGACGATGTGATGAGATAACACCGCGGAGGTTGTGCGACTTATGGCGAATATGGCGAATGCCTGACGACTATCGAAGGTACATTCTCCCTTGATCCCACCTGCGACCGCAGATGATTAGTCAATGTCATTGGAGAGGATGATAAGGTGTTGGTATAAATAGGGTGGCAGAGCTCTGGCCAAAAACAGTGTTTATCATCAGCTCTACCGTACCACACAACCGAACGACAGCGCCATGGATCTACTACGTACAACCTCCAATGTTCCCCTACACTTGGCTCTGGCACTGGAGCGTGAACATGCAGAGATCGAGTTGCTTGCGGCCCTCATCAAAAGAAGACAAGCAAGGAAGCAGAAGAGGAAATTAGAACGGAGGAGGAGGTGGCATGTCCGACCTATGCTTTTTCGTTGTGAAGAGTATTGGGTGTATCACAAATTGATGGTGAAGTTGGCAGAGGAGGATAGTGCTAAGTTCAAAAACTTTATGAGGATGCCCGTCGTTATGTTCAGGGAGCTGCTACGTCGTGTCGGGTCAAGGATTACCAAGCAGGACACTACCTTTCGTGCAAGTATCGAACCAGGTTTGCGGCTGGCTATAACGCTGCGATTCCTGGCCTCGGGAAACACATATACGGACCTATTTTATGCCTTCAGAGTTGCACCAAACACCATCTTCAAGATTGTCCCTGAAGTGTGCAATGCAATAATTGAGGAGTACATGGGGGAGGTGATGGTCTGCCCAAAGACACCTGCTCAGTGGAAGGCAGTGGCAGACCAATTTGCTCTCCACTGGGACTTCCCACACACCTGCGGTTCCCTGGATGGCAAACACATTGCCATCAAATGTCCTGCCAACGGGGGCTCCAAATTCTACAACTACAAGAAGTTCCATTCGATAGTCCTGATGGCCTTGTCTGATGCCAACTATCGATTTCTGTATGTTGATGTTGGAGCCAACGGATCTTCATCTGATGGTGGTGTGTTCCTGGACACCCCACTGCGTACTGTACTCGAGGAGGGCCGTGCGGGACTGCCAGAAGCTGAACCTATACCTGGTGGGGATCAGCCTGTCCCGTACTTCATCGTCGGGGACGGCGCTTTTGGGCTCAGGACCTGGCTGATGAAGCCCTTCCCTCACCGCAAAATGACGAAGGAAGAGCGAATCTTCAATTACGGCCTCTCAAGAGCTCGCCGAGTGGTTGAGAATACTTTCGGGATTATGGCGAACAGGTAAATAAGTCAAGTCATTAGTATTGATGTATGTGTCTGAATGTCTGCATGAAAATATATTATTATATTAACACTCATATAAAATGTTGGTTGTCACCTGAGGATTTGTGTATTTTTATGTTTTTGGTTTGACCTTATTCCTATGTCTATTATTACGTACTCATGTCAGTTTCGATCATATGTAGCCATATAATTTGTCTCTCAAATTTATAATTTTTATTCATATGTCAGTTTCTATATATATAACCATTTTATTTGTTTGTAAAATTTATATTCTTTATAATAATCATAATTTCTTCCCTTTGCCGTCGGTTCACTTTTAACCATTTTATTTGTTTGTAAAATTTATATACTTCATAATGATCATTATCTCTTCCCTTTTCTCTCGGTTCATTTTTAACCATTTTATTTGTTTATCAAATTTATATTCTTTATAATAATCAGTTCTTTTCCCCTTTTCCCTAGGTTCCACCTACTGCTGACAACCATTCTCCTTGATCTGAAGAATGTAGAGTCAGCAGTATTGGCAATCTGTTGTCGCCACAACCTCCTTAGGACTCGCTACCCTACCCACAACATCGCAAGGGTGGATGAGGAGGACCACACTAATCAGCGTGTTAACCCGGGTACGTGGAGGCAAGAGGGGGAGCTAATCTCACTCGAACCCCTCCCATGCAATACTTCCTCGGCAGCAGGGAAGAGAGTCAGACTGTACTTGAAGGACTACTATCAAGGAGCAGGTCGTGCCTCTTGACAAGATGGAATGATCTAAGGTTAGTAGAAATTGGTATTGAATACGATACAACATTTTATATTATTTTATTCAAAAACTGCAAAAAAAAAAATATATCATTTATCTGTAGAAAACTTAAAAATAGGCACTTACTTAAATGATGGTGAACTTATGAATGAGACTATTAATAAATATGTTATAACACTTAACTTAACTTAACTTAAGTACAATAGGTACTTAATTAAATGATGGTGAAGTTATGAATGAGACATGTTAACATTGTAATGTGGATAAATTGCTCAGGTACAGATGAGCTATGGGAAAAAAAAAAAAAAAATTGCAGTAGAAATACATGTTTATGTATTCCTGGGGTTTATTCACCCTCCATCCCAGGTTTTGGGGTTTGAACACTCGACTGATCGTTGAGTATCACTGTAGGTGTTATTGGGGTGTGGTGTGGGGGAGGGGGTGAACTTATACCAGCTTCGCTCATAATAAGCTGGATTTCTGCTCCTGGGGTTGGAGGTAATGGTGACAGGTTGGGCCTCCGAATTGACCGTAGCCAGTGTCTGATATGTAGACACAGGTGGAGCAGGTGCCGTGTAGGTGTAATTAGTGGTCAGTGGGGGGAATTGGAGATTAGACCAGCCCCCAGGTGTTGTTCCACGAAAACTCGGGTTGTGTGTCAACCCGTGAGTTTGTTGTGGTTGTTGTTCATGTTGTTGTTGTTGCTGTTGTTGTTGTTGTTGCGGTGCGGGGCTGAGTTATTGTTGTTGTTGTTGCGGTGCGGGGCTGAGGCTCCACCCACCTGGTTGCTGCCTAGACGTGTGCGGGCCCTGGTGGTAGATCAAGTTCATGATACCAGGGCTTGTTTGTGGAGGCTGGACAGGTGTGGTGGTAGGTGTCAACTGAGGAGTGGCGACGTTTCGTGTTGCCACTGGAGGAGGAAGATTCACCCGATACTCAACTGGGGCTATATCCCGAACTTTCACAAGTTCTTCAAGTTCACCACTATCCAGTTTAATATTTTCTGTTCGGGCATTGCCGAGGTTTAGCGCACTGCTAGTAAATTTTTGGCTGATGTTCTTATTAAGGGACTTCAGCGTGTTCGCCATGAACAAGGCGAATGAATCTACCTCCTCCTCCAGTGGCGTCTTCTTTACTGTCAGTTTGGCTAGTTGTTCCTCCAGCTCCGCCACTTGCAGCCGACGATCCCTCAACACCTGTGTGAAGAAAGGGAACGTTTATAAAATATAATAATTATTTTTTCATACACAAATCATATCATACATTGCTTGACGTCAGACAAATAGAGACGTGAGCAGTGTGTGGTGTCAACTTTACCCCGAGTGTGGGTGACATATGGCGTGTCGCCACGTTATCTTATCCGAGTGAAATTTGACACCACCATCTCCTTCCCAGTACCATGTCCAGCAAACATATTCAGTGTATGACGAATGGTAACGAATAATGAGAATTTATATATAATCAGATTAAAGTGGGTGGCGAATGTTGATGCATACTCAGATTTTTTAATATGATTGTGTCAAAGTACCTATGCAGTGAGTGAACGAATGTGGACGAAAACCGAGAATGGCTATATATGAATGTAGTGGGTGAATACAAAGTTACAAACATTGAGAAAGTTTCTTATGACTGTGTCAAAGTTTAATTTATCCATCTTTGTCAAACTATTATATAACATTAATACTGGGAAAATGAAAAAACACGATTACGAACTACATAACCTATTTCTCCGTCTGTACATTTGTCATGGGTGAAGAACCCCCCTGGGCAAATATTATCAGTGGTCATGCCTGTAGGCGATAACCGCGAGATTAAGGATGGAAAATTCAACAGTCGACGAAACGAACAAACTAACAACATAATAAGATAATAAGATACTAAAGGAAATATATATATATATATATATATATATATATATATATATATATATATATATATACATAATGAAATATCTATGTGTATATATATATATATGTGTAATCCAGAATTAAAGTCGATTATAAGCCAGATTAGTATATTAGTTAAGTTTCCCACTCATGTGTTTGATTCTCCGAGAGTTCTAAACCTGTCAGGATTTAGACTGTCTCTCCCAGCCTTGCGTCATTACATTCACGAGTGCAGTAGAATATTCAAGTTTCTCTGGTGACATATATATACCCCCCCCCCCCCCCTCCCGAGTCCTCGCAGTTTTCATTCTCAGACCTACTGACTCATCACGCCTGTTCTCTCTCTGTACATAGTGACTCTTATACCTAGTGAAGTGACATATCTCTCCTGGCTACCTTCAAACATTTAAGCAGTCTGCATTCCTGTTCTGTGATTGGGGAGTTGAGTATATAAGTGTGTCCCATATCATAGCCTATTATTATTATTGGTGATATTGTTGTGTATTATTATAAGTTTATCTAGTGATCAATTATTTTGTTATTTCCTTTTGATTGCATTTATTAATGTTATAAGTGTAAAGCATTAATTAATTTGTGATTAGTTTCCAAGTGTGTGACTTTGCTCAGATGAATTTAGTTACCCCTTATTGTGCTTTTAGAAGGAATATTTTCTCAAGGGATAGTTTAGTGCTTGTTTCACTTTTAACCTCTTAAGTGCGCATGAGGGTAATTAGACACCTCTGCCTGTGCGCATGTATTTGAGTTGTTTCCATCACTAAAATATTCATTTTACCATAAATAGCATTAATACTTATCCATACGCGCCTATTATGGGTTGATTATAAAGGTATTAACCTGTTACAACAATAAAACGAGTGAAAACAGCGTTTGGATGGTCAAAATCGGAGATACAGGCCGCGAGTTATATAATGTATGGGTGAGGCAACCTGCTTTCCCGCCAATTTCCCCCAAGGCCACTGAGACACAGTCGATCGATACTCTCTCTCTCTCTCTCTTGCACTCGCTTGCTAACAGTGATGACAATGCCCTGCTTGCAACTCGCTAATGTTAGCACGAAAATATACCTCAGAATAAGGGAATAACAGGGAAAATAGGTGATAACTGAAGGAGGGTAGGAAAGTGGGGAAGGAGGGGAGGTAGAGGAGTGATATTTTGCATGGCCCAGGGGCAAAAAAAAAAAAAAAAAAAAAAATTTTGTCGATGTCAAAAGTTGATTTTTTTTTTCTCTGACTCTTAAGAGTCTTGCCGCAGTCCGCCGGGGGAACTCTTAAGAGTCTTCCCGCAGTTCCCGGGTTAAATAATTGTATTAATTATTTGTATTGCTTTTATTAATATTGTGTGGTTTCCCTTAAGTTATTAAACAGATATTAACATTTTCCAGTGATTTTGAGAAAATATTAATTCATGTGATATAGCTAGTTTAACCTTGCATTGCTTCAGTAAAGATATATAGTTATTTATTTTTCACTAAAATATTGTCTGATAATCATTCTTTTTGTTACTAGGCCAAATTTTTGTGCATTATATATTCTTATCACTCGTCCTGAAGAGACTGATTTTATTGTTACGTTATAATACTTAATTTAATTAACCCTCCAGCCCCGGCTATGTATTATATATATATTCCTCGAAACCCGGGTGTTTTGGCCGAAAAACGTCTAGGCTAGGCTACCGTATATTCGTTAATCAGACTGCTTCCCGCATTCCCGCGCATCCCCAAGCGTAGCTGTGTTATTTACCTGTAGAATGGCATTAAGTAGAGCTCTCTAAGTCAACTGGTTGAGCTGTGATGATGATTTCATTGGAGATAACTTTATGGCCAAAACAGCCACTTTACACCACTTTTCGATACTTAACAACAACATACAGGCACACACGAACAAGCGACGCTCTCCTTCTTGTGGCCGGAGATGCGGGGCGACGGTCCAGCCGGCTGTTGTTTACATGCGTCGGACCGACGCCTCGCACACGAAGCTCACAGGCTTTCAACCACTGGGCGTTCAAGAGACCTTCCGGGTACCTGTTATATGCTTTTTTATGGGCGTTCAAGAGCCCTTCCGTGGTGAGAGGGTTAAAATCATAATTTTTATTCTAGTCTCCTTTTGAACCTGGATATTTTGAGTGAGTTCTGACATCAGTCTTGAATTTCACATTTAATCTATTGTTTGTGTCATTTCACCTCGACCATAAACATAACATTGGCGACCATGCCAGGATCTTCGGGACTTGTTTAAGAATATATTAAATGATTTGCTTGTGATATTAAAATGTTCATGATGTCTTCTTCAACTATTTCTACCTTTGAGGAAGCTAAAGATTTTGTAGAGAGTGTTAAGACAGTTGTTGAGGTAGAAAGTAGGAATAAAAATGAACTCAAAGTTCTTGCACAATACCTGCAGCTTGCACCTCCTTCAAGTGCTCATAAAGATCAAATTGTTGACATGATTAATCAGAAACTGTTTAATATAACTCCTCCAGTTGACATGGATAAACAAATTGAACTTGCAAAGATTCAAGCTCATATTCAGGAAGCTCAGGCTCAACAGGCACAGGCACAGACTGAGGCTCACACTAAGCTTGACATTGCTAAGTTAGACCATGAGTACCGTATGAAACAGGGGGGAAATAGGTCACCTAATGCTGATCATTTTGATGTGGCCAAAATTTTTAGACTTGTCCCTGTCTTTAATGAATCTGATGTAATTAAATACTTTCAGTTGTTTGAGAAGGCAGCTAATGGTTTCAAATGGCCCAAGCAATATTGGCCAATACTCCTTCAGAGTGTACTCACTGGTAAAGCTCAAGTTACTTATGCATCTTTGTCTCAGGATCAGTCTGGTGATTATGATGTAGTTGGGAGCCTGATTCTTAAAGCCTATGAGCTTGTTCCTGAAGCCTACAGAGCTAAATTTAGGACCACTTACAAGCAGGATAAGCAATCTCATGTTGAGTATGCCAAAATTAAAGAAGATTTGTTGGATCAATGGTTAAATTCTAAGAATGTAAATGCTGACTTTGATAAATTTAAGCAGATTATCTTATTGGAAGACTTCAAAAAGTGTGTCAGGAAGGATGTCAGTTTATATATTGACGAGAGAAAGGTAGACACTGTTTATGATGCTGCAGTTTTAGCTGATGAGTATGTTCTCACTCACAAACATTATACAGGTAATCAAATAAAGAGATATGAGAGTAAATATGTAGCCTCTTCTCAGAGTACAGGTGTAAAGAAGGAGAGTAAAGAAAATGTTTCTCAGGAAGGAAATACTAGTTCCACTTCTAACTTTTCTAAGAAGAAAGTATATGAAGCCGTAGATAGTGACAAGTCATATGATATTATTTATTTAGATTTCAGTAAAGCTTTTGACAGAGTCCCTCATGAGAGATTGATGAGAAAGGTTGAGGCACATGGAATAGGAGGATCGTTGTTGGGATGGATTAGGTCATGGCTAATTGGTAGGAAACAGAGAGTCAGCATAAATGGTACCAAGTCAGAGTGGGGAGCAGTCAAAAGTGGTGTCCCCCAGGGATCGGTATTAGGTCCCCTGTTGTTTCTTATATACATAAATGACCTAGATTTAGGTATAACTAGTAGGATAAGTAAATTCGCAGACGATACTAAAATGGGGAGATCAATTGATTCAGATAGCGATATAGAGTGCCTCCAAAGGGATCTAGATACCTTACATGAATGGTCAGTAAATTGGCAGATGAAGTTTAACATTGACAAATGCAAGGTATTAAAGATAGGGAAGATGCATACAAATGTTAAATATAAACTAGCTAATTTAGAATTAGAAAATTCAGACTGTGAGAAAGATCTAGGTGTGTTTGTTAGCAATGATTTGAAGCCTAGAAAACAGTGTATAAGCGTTCGTAATAAGGCAAACAGGATTCTCGGGTTCATCTCTAGGAGTGTGAGTAACAGAACTGCTGATGTTATCTTAAAACTTTACTTGTCATTAGTGAGACCCCATATGGATTATGCTGTCCAATTTTGGTGTCCTTATTACAGAATGGACATAGATTCATTGGAGAGAGTACAGCGTAGAATGACAAAAATGATCCATAATATTAGAAATCTTTCGTATGAAGAAAGGTTGAAGAAATTAGGTTTACATTCGTTAGAGAGACGCAGAGTTAGAGGGGATATGATAGAGGTGTTCAAGTGGGTTAGTGGGATTAACAAAGGGGACATGACAAATGTACTAAAGCTCAGTGATAGCGAAAGAACTCGTACCAATGGTTTCAAATTAGATAAATTTCGTTTCAGAAAAGATATAGGCAAATATTGGTTTGGTAACAGAGTTGTAGATGGGTGGAATGGACTACCAAGTGCTATAGTGGGGTCTAAAACGGTAGGGAGCTTTAAGATAAAATTGGATAAGCATATGGACGAGAAGGGTTGGGTGTGAAGTGGGATCAGCCGGGTTGGGCCAATCAGCACTCTGCATACCCCCATAATCCTGCGTTAATCTCTAACCGTTTTGGTAAGATGATCCTCAGGGTATTAGAGTGTTGAGCCTATAATTGGGCTTTGTAATTGAACTGGGGTTGTGTGGGACAGGGATCTGCCTTGCTTAGGCCAATCGGCTTTCTGCAGACTCCCATTTTCTTATGTTCTTATGTTCTTAAATGTAATTATTGTGGTAGACTAGGTCATGTTGCTGAGAAATGTTTCAAGAAACAGCGTGATGCTAATAATAAACCTGCAAATGCTCAGTCAGTTGGTCTGGTGTCCACTCTTGAGAGTTCCCAATGTCTTATAAATGACCGTTTCACCTGCTTTGAGTGCTTTGGAGAGTAACGTAAGGTCTATTGATAAAGCTCCTCTTTTGAGCAGTAATTCTGGTGTACCTGCTATGAGTGCTTTGAAGGGTAACATAAGCTCTACTGATTAAGCTCCTCTTTTGAGCAGTGATGTGGGTGACACTCTCAAGAGTTCCTATGCAAATTTCCTGTCTGATGGTTTTGTCAGTTCACTTAATGGCAGTGACAGGAAATCTGTTAACATTTTACGAGACACAGGTGCTTGCCAATCCCTACTAGTGACTAGTGTTTTAGGCTCTAATAATTCCTCTGGTGAAACTGTAATGTTGCAGGGTTTAGGGAGTAATTATTTTTCTGTCTCTTCGTGTAGAGTGAATCTTGAGTCTGATTTTGTTCAAGGTCCAGTGATGGTAGTATTGGTTGAGACACTTCCTATGTCTGGTGTGACTTTTCTCCTTGGCAACGACATTGCTGGGGGTCGGGTTTGTCCAGCTCCTCGGTTGGCTAGTGAGCCGGTGGCTGGAGTCGAGGACGGCTCCTCTGATGTGTTTCCTGCATGTGCTGTCACTAGGGCAAAATCTAAAGTTACTAGTGATTAGAGGGTGATGAAGATGATGATGTTCTCTTGGCTGATACTTTCCTTGCTAATTTAAACCATTCAGAGGATGAGGCAGTTCCCCACAGCATGGATAATTTGTTACCTCGTGAGTTGGTAGAGTTGCAGCAGGCTGACCCAGAGTTGGAAGCTTTAGCTAGTTCTGCTTGTAGTGAGAAGAGTCAGCTAGTGCTTCTACTTGTTACTATTTTAAGTCAGGAGTATTAATGAGAAAGTGGAGACCCCCAACGTCATCAGCAGACTGTGAATGGGAGGTTGTGCATCAAAATGTCATCCCTCAAGTTTGTAGGCAGGATATCATTAGGGTGGCTCATGAGTCCAGTTTGGCAGGACACATGGGAGTGAGGAAGACTGCAGCCCGTATGCTGAAGCATTTTTACTGGGCAGGTATTTTCAAGGATGTTTCCTGGTATTGCAAATCTTGTCACACCTGTCAAGTAGTGGGAAAGTGTAATCGAACCGAGAAAGTTGCACCACTCGTTCCCATTCCTCCCTTTAAGACACCATTCACTCGGGTGTTGGTTGATATTGTAGGACTTCTTTCCATGACTTCTTCAGGGTTTTCCTATTTGCTGACACTCATTGCTATGGCTACTCGTTATCCTGAAGCAATCCCTCTCAGAAATATTTCGGCGAAGAATGTAGTGAAAGAAATGCTTGGGTTCTTCACCAGATTTGGATTGCCTAAGGAAGTGCAGTCAGATCATGGGAGCAATTGTATGTCCAATGTTCTTTAGCAGTCTTTGAAAGAGTTGGGCATCACACAGATCACGTCTTCTGCATATCATCCTCAAACACAGGGAGCTCTGGAGAGATATCATCAGACACTCAAATCTATGCTCAGGAAATACTGCTTGGAACACCAGACAGATTGGGACAAAGGTCTTCCTTTTGTGCTGTTTGCTTCAAGAGAGTCTTCAAATGAATCACTAGGTTTCTCACCTTTTGAACTACTCTTTGGGCATGAAGTTAGAGGTCCTATGAAGTTGTTGAAGGAGTTTTGGTTGTCGGAATCGGATGACGTCAACCTGCTGGAATATGTGGCAAACTTTAATGAGCGATTATCAACAGCGTTCCAGCTAGTTCGAGAGAATTTGGGACCTGCACAGGAGAAGATGAAAACGTGGTATGACAAGAACTCAAGAGTACGTCAGTTTCAGCTAGGTGATCAGGTCCTAGTTCTGCTGCCAATACACGGACAACCTCTTCAAGCCAAGTTTAGTGGACCGTACATGGTGGAGAAGAAAGCCAGTGATGTGAACTACGTTATTGCCACGCCAGATCGTGGGAAGAGCAAACAACTTTGTCACGTCAACATGCTAAAATTGTACCACAGGAGAGACCCTGATAAACCCGTCTGCACTGTAGCTGTTCCTCAAGACCCCGAAAGTTTGGCACTCCCATGCAGTATGAACTTGAGCGATAGCCTGGGGCAGAATGTTGCTATCATGAGTGATCTGGAGACTAAGTTATCTCATCTAGCCCCTGAGGAGAGGTAGGAATTCACGGCTCTACTCCAGAAATACCATCAAGTGTTCCGAGATACTCCAGGAAGAACAACTATTTTGATGCACGATGTTGATGTTGGAGATGCGAAGCCAATTAAGCTGCCAGCCTACCGTGTGAATCCCTTGAAGGTTCCCCTGATCCAGAAGGGGACTGACTACCTACTCACCCGCAAGATGATTGAGCCCTGCCAAAATGAGTGGAGTTCTCCTGTCACCTTAGTTCCTAAACCATGTGGATCACAACGGCTCTGCATTGACTATAGACGTGTTAACCAAATCACCAAAACAGACACCTACCCAATACCTCGCATGGAAGATTGTATAGATAGGATTGGAAAGGCACAGTACATCAGTAAGTTTGACTTGTTAAAGGGATATTGGCAAGTACCTAGGACTCAGCGTGCTAGGGATATCTCATGTTTTGTAACTCTTGGTAAGACTTTTGCATGTTCTGTGATGCCATATGGTATGAAAAATGCACCTGCGACATTTCAAAAACTCATGAACATTGTAACCGAGGGTTTGGAAGGATGTGTTGTGTATATTGATGATGTATTGATTTTTAGTGACACCTGGAAAGATCATCTATACCATGTCAGTAACTTTCTTGATCGTCTGGTTCAGGCTAATCTTGTTGCAAATTTATCAAAATGTGAATTTGGTCAAGCTTAAGTCCAGTATCTGGGTTATGTGATTGGTAATGGACAAGTTGTGCCACCAGGGGTTAAAGTTCAGGTGATAAGTGATCTTTCCAGACCTAAGACTAGGAAAGAATCTCAAAAATGTCTTGGTATGGTAGGACACAACCGCCGGTTTGTTCTAAATTTCTCAATCCTTGTGTCACCACTCACAGATCTGCTGAAAAAGGGAGTAAAATTTGAGTGGAATGAAGCATGTGAATCCTCTTTCAACAAACTTAAAGCTATCCTGTTGAGTCAGCCAGTGCTTTCCACCCCTAACTTTGCTAAATCCTTTAAAATGGCTGTGGATGCTAGCGATACAGGAGCTGGGGCAGTTTTGTTGCAGGAGGATGACCAAGGTATTGAGCATCCTGTATCTTATTACAGCAAGAAGTTCACTCCACCCCAAAGGAATTATTCAACTGTTGAAAAGGAACTTTTGGCTCTGATTTTGGGATTGCAAAATGTTTCTTTATATGTGTGTTCAGGCCCAGATCCTATTGTTATTTATACTGATCACAACCCACTAAAATTTATTAGTAAATTTAAAGATAAAAATAAGAGATTGACCAGGTGGAGTCTGCTTCTTCAAGAATATCCTTTATATATTAGACATATTAACCCGGGAACTGCGGGGAGACTCTTAAGAGTGAGTGAAAACAAAATCAACTTTTGACATCGAAAACAAAATATTTTTTTATTTTTATTTTATTTTTTTATTTTTTTGTTGGGCCCCTGGGCCATGCAAAATCTCAGTCCTCTACCTCCCCTCCTTCCCCACTTTCCTCCTCTCCTTCAGTTATCACCTATTTTCCCTGTTATTCCCTTATTCTGAGGTATATTTTCGTGCTAACATTAGCGAGTTGCAAGCAGGGTGTTGTCATCACTGATGGCAAGCGAGTGCAAGAGAGAGAGAGAGAGTATCGATCGACTGTGTCTCAGTGGCCTTGGGGGAAATTGGCGGGAAAGCAGCTTGCCTCACCCATACATTATACAACTCGCGGGCTATATCTCCGATTTTGACCATCCAAACGCTGTTTTCACTCGTTTTATTGTTGTTTCAGGTTAATACTTTTATAATCAACCCATAATAGGCGCATATGGATAAGTATTAATGCTATTAATGGTACAATGAATATTTTAGTGACGGAAACACCTCAAATACATGCGCACAGGGAGAGGTGTCTAATTACCCCCATGCGCACTTCAGAGGTTAAAGGGAAAGAAAATATGATTGCAGATTGCTTGTCTAGATTGTAGCCTAATTGTTTTGAAGTAATAGAAATTTCCAGTGTAAATTTCTTTCTTTAGGGGGGAGGTGTTATGCAATCCAGAATTAAAACCGATTATAAGGCAGATTAGTATATTAGTTAAGTTTCCCACTCATGTGTTTGATTCTCGAGAGTTCTAAACCTGTCAGGATTTACCCTGTCTCTCCCAGCCTTGCGTCATTACATTCACTACATGGCAACACACCCACAGACACCAAGAAATATCAAAACAACTCCCAGCACACGGTATCATACAAAATTACTATCCTCTCTCCCTCCCTGTCCACCCCGAACCAACTTCCAGAAGCACATCCATACTCACATCTCTCGCCGATCCATCCACTCACTCACAGACAACACGCAGCTGCAAGCACGACCTCCCGAAATCCATCCTTCCGAATCCTCCCTTCCTCGCGAGGACAGAGTCCACCTGGCCAGGCTGAGATGCGGACACCATCCAGCTCTCCTGAGCTATCAGAAGAGACTGGATGACTCCGTCATCGACGTCTGCCCGGGATGTAACACAGGACCCCATACCATTAAACACATCATAGAAGACTGCATTTCACACAACCACTTACGCTAACAACACAATCTACACTCAATAAGAGCTCTGTGGGGAAGCCCGATCGTGGCCATGGCCTTCCTCAGGGACTCGGGGCTGTTCGGCCAGGCAGCTTAGGGAACAACAATAACAACTACAACATTCATGAGTGCAGTAGAATATTCTAGTTTCTCTGGTGACATATATATGCCCCCTGAGTCTTCGCAGTTTTCACTCTCAGACCTACTGACTCATCACACCTGTTCTCTCTCTGTACATAGTGACTCTTATACCTAGTGAAGTGACAAATCTCTCCTGGCTACCTTCAAACGTTTAAGCAGTATGCATTCCTGTTCTGTGATGGGGAGTTGAGTATATAAGTGTGTCCCATATCATAGCCTATTATTATTCTTAGTGATATTGTTGTGTATTATTATAAGTTTATCTAGTGATCAATTATTTTGGCATTTCCTTTTGATTGCATTTATTAATGTGTAATGCATTAATTAATTTGTGATTAGTTTCCAAGTTTGTGAATTTGCTCAGCTTAATTTAGTTACCCCTCATTGTACTTTTAGAAGGAATATTTTCTCAAAGGATAGTTTAGTGCTTGTTTCACTTTAAAATAATTGTATTAATTACTTGTATTTCGTTTATTAATATTGTGTGGATTCCCTTAAGTTATTAAACAGATATTAACATTTTCCAGTGATTTTGAGAAAATATTAATTCTTATGTGATATAGCTATTTTATCCTTGCATTGCTTCAGTAAAGATATATACCGGTAGTTATTTATTTTTCACTAAAATATTTTCTGATAATCATTCTTTTTGTTACTAGGCCATAATCTTAGTGCATTATATATTCTTATCACTCGTCCTGAAGAGACTGATTTTATTGTTACATTATAATACTTAATTTAATTAAAATAAGAATTTTTATACTAGTTTCCTTCTGAACCTGGATATTTTGAGTGTGTTCTGACATCAGTCTTTAATTTCATATTTAATCTATTGTTTGTGTCATTTCACCTCGACCATAAACAGAACAATATATATAAATATATATATGTATATATATATATATATATATATATATATATATATATATATATATATATATATATATATATATATATATATATGAATATTAAAGAACGTACAGATGCTTATCATGACATCATCATCGTCGGAGTGAAGCGAGGTTTTGCTCCGCTTGAAACCCTTCTTCCCTTTTCCTTTCCCCTTCCCTTGGGGTCGTGGCAGGGGGTCACTGGCAGCGATCATATCCCTGTCTTCGTGTTCCTGGTCACTTGGGACCAGTTCCATGGTCGCGTCGCTGTCGCCACCCCTCTGGCGTGTACGATCGAGGAACTGCAAAGACAAAATAATAATATTATGCACATGAATATAATAAAAATATTTGTTGAGAGAGAGGTACTATGGCCAGGTTTCAAACCTACTGGCCCCACGTATTTTACGGAAGGCTGGGCACCTTCACCACTTGGCATAGTGATGAAAGTGTCCAGTTCTCCCAAATATACCTTTCATCAGTGTGTTCGAAACTTCTTCATGGTACCTGTCTACCAATCTGTCTGCAATTTCTTTATAAAATAAGTAATAATATTGAACCTTGTTTCTTTTACAGATGTGGTATTTCGCTGCGGAAGTCGTGAAAGGTGATCTTGGCAATGGATCGGTGATGAATCTTAACTAAATTTTAATATATATGACATTTAAATCAATAGCATGTGTTTTACCTAGCCTTCGTAATGTGAACACATGAAAATGTATATAAAATAATAATTTAATAATAAGTAAATATTCCCCTAATAAATAAACATTAAAATAATAGTTTTAATAAAGCACAAATAATGATCTTTACAATGTTCTTCTCTTGATGACACCAATTTATTACGTTGTAAGAAAAAATATGTTTTCAACATTTAATGACGAATCAATGAAATACCTGAATTTTTATAGAAATATTAAAGAAATACGCTTAATTACCTCCTCGCTCGTGCGTCCTTTCACCCTGGCTATATGGCGAAAAAGGAAACTGAAGTACGCTTAATTACCTCCTCGTTCGTGCGTCCTTTCACCCTGGCTATGTGGCGAAAGAGGAAACTGAAGTTGGCCAGGATCCATTTCTCCCTCTCGGTGGGGTACTTTGCCTTCTGGCCGGACTTTACATTGCTAAGCTTGCCGTAGCGCGTCTTCATGCCTTTCACCCACAGCCTAAGTTGAGGGACTGTTGACGAAGAAAAAAACAAGAGTTAATAAACGTATACATTGAAATATATTGAAAATCTATGACACCGGAAAAATTTGCTGGCGATCAACAACAGCAATTATTCATTGTCACTTTAAACTGGTCATATGTAGGTCAGTTATATATAAAAGATGAAATCTGTCACAAAAAGCATCTGCACACAGGGTATGATAGTACCCTAATAAAAGCACAAAATATCACAAATAACAGTGTTTACACAATTCGCACATGTTTGCATGACCTGTGCAATAAAGAAAATTTGCAAATGACAAAGTTCTTGACACCAGGGGACCCCATTAATCACGTTATCATAAACCAACAGTGCTTCGCACACAATGTCAATTTTATTTGCATTAACTGATATTCGTCGAAACACTCACTGCATTCGCACAACCACCGCATGGTAGTCGCCATAATCGAGCGAATACGCTCACAAGCAGCGTTGCCAATAATTGCAATTTGCCATATTAGCTCCAAAGCTCGCAGGGCATTCGTCCACAATCGCCCATATTCGCCCGTTATTCGCTCGGCATTCGCACAACATTCGACATATTCGCCCGACATTCGCCGGTACTGGCGAATACGGGGACAACAAAGGTACGAATTGTGCGACTATAGTGCGACCAACGTCGAATGCAGTGAGACAAAAGGCGAATGTCGCACAACATTCGCCAAGATTTTGAATTCGCAGCCGTTTTTTGGGTATGCTAAAAATTTACAGCGAATCTGGGCAAACATGGGAGATGCTCGGGCGACCGTTTTGCGATTTCGGCGACAATTGGAGAATATTCGAGCGAATATGGCAAATTTTGGGACATAGACAAAAAAATCCTGTCGCCCTCTGTCGCACAGTGGGATACCCCCTTAAGGTATCTCTCCACTTTATTTCCCCAAATTACCACACAAATAACAGGCAAATGACATAAAACACAAGGAAAGGTTACACAGATTTTTATTCTTAAAAACTAGGGTACACGACATTAAGTAAGTCTCCAAGGTGGACAAAATACTTGCAGTAAAATAATGATTAGATAAAATATAATAGAGACAATCAGTCTCAACACAAGTAAATATGTCCATTAAGTATTAGCAGAGTATGCTCAAAAAGTAATAAACATGACATCAGATGTAAAACAAGTAATTATAATGGACAATAGAGGTGGACCTCTCAAGAATGAAATTAAGGACGATATCAAGTTAACACATAAGCAAATAAATTAAATCAGAATGGCAAAACACATAAAATCTTTATACATTAATATTTGGCACAAGGATGAAAGTGAACTTCATCAAGCATAATAATTATACAGTCTATTGCAAGTGACTGAAAAGCATTTAACTCTGCAACGAGACTTCACTAATTTGATACGGAACCGAATGATAAGGAACAAATAAACTCAGGTCTGTGGCAAGTATTCTCAATTGACGTGTAATGTGTATGTATCTATAGCAGAGAATCGTATATCTATAATTCCTACGCGAAGAACTCAGGAACCTGAATTCGAGGAAGTATATATATAGATTCCCGGTGTAAGACAGGGTATATTGTTTCCCACCAAACGGGATATTGAAAGCAAACAAGAAAGGGTAGAGGTATAGCCTACTTCAATAATTACGTTGCACTTAGGAGAATCTTGGCATACCTGGGTCTAGACCTTTACGACAATCATTGTTACCACTAGGAAAAAATAGAACGGCACTTAACACTCAAGCCGCGGGGCCAGACATATGTCGAGTGAGAGAATCATGGCCACCCCTGCGGGGCCCGACATATGTCGCAAGGGATGTTGAGCACATTATCAGCTCTGAGAGAGAGTCCACACGTTGGGAGGACGATAGGCGGGCTCTGACCGCTCGGCATGGACCTAGTCCCGCCACTGACGTAACCTTCGCACCATTCCACACCCAAGGCCTCGCGAGAACAAGGAAAAACTGGGGAATTTACCGTATTTTAGGGTTTGCAGGAGAACCCATGGTCGTACAAGGATGATTCAGGTGTCATTGGAAAACTCTATTATCGCCCTTTCACGGATACATAATTGTATTACGCTCTGGCTCTTGTTTATGCATGAAAAAGAGCATGGAATGAAGCTCGTTTAGGGTAAATATGCCCGCCAGACAGGTAGTAGAAGATACAAACATCCCCATCCGTAAGGGGTTAACCCTTGTCTAGCGGGGGGTTTTGGGCTTATTTGGGCATATTCAGGCCCTCCTGAATGATAAATCAAGTATCTGCATGAAAAGAAATGTATTCAGCAAAAAACTAGACACTAAAAGCTTCAAAATGAGACCAGAACGAGCTACGTAGCACTCGTCGTTCTCATGCAGTGTTACCACTAACTGGGAGTTTAGCATATAGCGGCATATTTTTTCCCACTACGCTCACTACTGGCCTCTCGAGAACAGAAGGAACATGAGATAGTGGGCGGCGGTAAGCCCTGGGAGTCGGCTGTCTGGCCCGCTGCGCTCCCGGCCATTTGCACTCGATTTTAACCCTTTAAAATCCTTAGTAATGCTCCTAACTTGCTGCAAATTGGAGGCGGACTTAAATTAAGTCCGCCCCCGATCTTTAAGGGTTAAAGGAATTTTGAGTAAAGGAGAGCACTGGGAGAACGATTTTGAGCACAGGGTTGACATTGCATAGAGGGCGGCTGATGTCCAGAGCGAGATGGGCTTAACGTTACGCTCGAGGCACTTCCGGCACTTAGATCCTTTTCACACGTCTAGGCTAGGTTCTGGCCCAAACAAACGCAACAACCATTTAGCAATATCACTTTTATTTCTGGATTACGGTTGGTCCTTGTACATGCACTCACGCTGAACCTTGGGGATATAGCTAAAGGTTCCCCTACTATAGGAAGTACCAACGTCTTACCAGGAGTAGGAGGAAGGTTAGTTTTCTTAGTGGTAACTCGAGAATTATCACACACCGACCTAACTTTATCAGAGGCAGTAGACAAAATAGGGGAAGAATGAGATAATTCAATAAGCCTCGGGTGGTCCCTATGATCAGTATTATGTTGAGGAACAACTCCTGCCTTAGGGGTTTGGGGCGGATTCGTTCTTTCAACACTAAGTTCATTAAGAGATGTTACAGGCCTGGGAGGGTCGCAATGTCTTGAACAAGCTTCAGAATTTGTAGCTAACCTTTCTACCTTAGGATTACTGGATAAGGATACAAAAAGTGCTTTTAAGCCAGCAGGCTGGATGCTTGCTTCTGGGTTGATCAGCGTGGGTAGTTTCTTCTTTCTGCGTTGTCCTGGGTACGGGCTTCCAGGGCATCAAGGGCAAGACAGTTTTCATAATTTGATTTTAAGTTGTGGGGCAAGATGCATTGGTTGCAGCTTGCATTTCAGGTGGACTTAATATTTGCACATTTGGTGAAACTGTGTTGGTGGTTGGGACTGCTGATTATTTGTAGATATTTAGGTTTGAAGTGGTGTGCATTATCCACAAGTTGGCATGTTATCGTAACCTTGTTGATTTGGGAAATTAGGTGAACTAAAGCTACTGCTAGATATTTTTTCCTGGTGTACGCCATGGAGCCATTGATGTGTGTGTAGTTTGGCTGTGCTGGGTGTTGTTTAGGCTTGCCAGGCAGAGGGAGAAATGTTGCATCGTCTACGCTAGTCAACTCCACATGGACACCACTCTTTCGCCTTTTCTGGTATCATGTAGGTTGCAGAAGTGGTTCAGAAGTGATGGCTCCGTCAGGGTCGACCTGTTTATATCCATCTTTTGTATTTGTGTATGGATTGCTTTCAAATTTTTCTGTTCTTGTTTCTACTTTTGTCCGTTGATGTAGAAGATAATCCCAGTCCTCACAGAAAACCTGTTACAAGTTGTCGTGTATTTTATTCCAATATTCGTGGTCTCTAAAAGAACATCAAAGATCTTACATTGGCATCTGTAGATTATGAAATTTTCTTTTGTTCTGAAACCCTTGTCTCTGGTTATAGAGATTATTCTGAACTTCTTATACCTAACTTCAGTAAACCAGTTCTTATTTGGCATGATTCTATTCCTCGTGCTCGTGGAATGAGCTTGTATATTAGATCTGGGTATAATGCTCGGCACTTAGCTAAGCATATTTGTAAATGCCATGAGATGCAGTTAGTTAAAGTTTCCAGCAAGTATCATAATCATTACATTTTTAGCCTGTACAGAAATCCTGATGTTAACAATGACATATATGACTGCCTCTTTACAGCCATGGCTTCAATACAGTCTGTAGATGTCAAATCATCCTTTATTTTTGTTGGTGATAATGCGCATCATCAAGAGTGGATGAACTCGGTCTCTCCAACTAATAGAAATGGTCTTGGTGCCTTGGATTTTGCAAACTTATCTGGTTGTGAACAGCTAATCCAAGGACCTACTCATATGTCTGGAAATTGTCTTGATCTAGTACTAACAGATATTCCTGGCGTTATAGAAACCTCCGTTCTTGTAACTGTTGGCACTTTCGACCACAATGCCATCATGTGTATAATTAATCTTGCTTTTTCTGTTCCTGATATTACTCTCTCACGTAAAGTCTACCTTAAATCCCGGGTTAACTGGGACAACGTTTGTAATGATATTTGTAATATTGAGTGGAATCACATACTAAGATCTCATGACCCAGTTTCAGCTCTCAACAATTCCCTTCTTGGTATCCTTCGCAATAGAGTTCCATCAAAAACAATTAAGTCTCCTATCAGGGATAAAGCATGGTTTAAACCGTTGAGCCCCGGCTAGTTATAATATTTTGTTCACCCCAGTCCCAAGCCATTTTCACTTATATTTTTTGTTTGCTAAAATGGAAGACAAGGATGAGAAATGAAAAAAAAAAAAAAAAAAATCTGACATTTTTGTTTTGGGGGGGGGGGGGGGGGGGGGGGGGTTGGGGGGGGAGCTTCAAAAAAATGTGTTGAGCCAAAATGAAAGAGAATGGTGAGAAATGAACACACAAATAAAAAAAAACTCATTTCGGTCATTTGGGGGGCGGGGGGGGGGGGGTTTCAATAGTTCGTCTCCCCCGCATGACCACCCGCCCGGGAGCACTAGGGTAAAAACTGAGTATGGCATTGTACGGCATACATCCTAAGGAGTATCTCACATAAATCTCAAGCCTCTAGCTCCCATACGACCGGAGTAATGAAGGTTCAAAGTGGCGGTAAACTAGGGGTGTAAACTATCCCCACTAAGCCCACCACCACCAGCCGCGCGGCTGTCTCGGCCCGCTCACACCTACTGGCCCGGCTCCCCCACACACTACGGTACCTCCCCCTCCTATTCTCCCGCCATTTCCTACCTTACGAGCCACGTAAGTGTTTTTTATATGTCGGACGCACGTGATGCGTCGCTGGGAGTTGGTGATCAAAGACTGCCGACGCAACACGTGCGACGCTGGGTCTCAACGGGTTAAATATGACTGCAAGCGTGCATTTGATGACAATCAGGCTGCATAATATCGTCTATGGAGGCGTAATCAAACCCCCTTGCATTGGGAAAATTATGTTTCTAAAAGGGCAGCTGCGCAGAGAGTTTATGATGGTGCTGAGAGGGATTATAACTCCCATCTTCAGGATGTTCTGGCAGGAGCTACACAGCCTCATAAATGGTGGTCCGCTTTGAAGTCCGCTTTATTTGGAATAGATTCCTCCATGCCTCCTCTTTGTGATTCTGATTCTGATGGCTCCATCTTTTTTGATCAATTATCGAAGGCCAATATTCTATCTAATATGTTTATTAATAAGCAGAGTAATCAGGAATTGTCTTTGCCATTGACATGTTTCCCTAGACCCAACCTCAATTCAATGGCATTCAAATCAGCTGAACTGAAAAGGTACTTGCTGGATCTCGATACCTATGGTGGCACAGACCCGGATGGGTTTTTCCCTCTCTTTTTTTAAAAAGGTTGCAGTGGTCTTGGCACCTAAATTGGCCGTGGTGTTTAGGTTGCTTTTGAAATCAGGTAGTTTTCCTCTTTGCTGGCGTAAGGATAGTATCACTCCTATTCCAAAGGGAAATACTGCCTCAACATCTCCTAATGACTATCGCCCTATCTCCATTACACCTATCCTATCCAAGCTCTACGAGATTGTCCAGACGCCTTCCCTCTTATTGTAATAGTCATAATTTGATACCAAAATCACAGTTTGGTTTTCGTAAGGGACTGGGTGATGCGCTTCTGACACTCACCCATGACTTGCAATCTCTATTGGACCAGGGACATGAGTCTCGTGTCGTGGCTATTGACTTTAGTTCTGCTTTTGACTTAGTCAACCATAAAGCACTTTTGTATAAGTTACAGCTCATCGGTATTGGTGGCAAATTTTGATGGATCTTTGAAGATTTTTTGACGAAAAAATCTCAGTCTGTGGTCATTGATGGGTGTCATTCCCCTTCTATTCCTGTTGTTTCTGGCGTTCCACAAGGCAGTGTCCTTGGGCCTTTGCTTTTTATTATTTTTACTGCTGACCTGTGTTCCGAGCTTGAAAATAAACTAATCTCCTATGCCGATGATACAACTTTATATGTGTCAATTCCATCACCAATTGATCGACACAAAATGGCTACTGCTCTGAATAGGGATTTAGCCAAAATTACATCATGGTGTGAACTTTGGGGTATGAAACTTAATGCTAGTAAAACACAATCCATTATCATCAGCAGATCTCGTACCTTGGATCCTCCCCATCCTTATCTACAATTTATGGCGAGCAAATTGAGAATGTGGATAATCTGCGTTTGTTAGGATTTACTCTGGATCCCAAACTTACTTTTGAAAGGCATATTCGCTTTTTCTTATCTTCCATTTCCCAAAAAATTGGTCTGCTTCGCAAGTGTTATAAAACGTTTACTTGTGACGCCATTGTTATCAAGCCTTTTTATGCTCTTATTTTGCCACAATTCGAGTACTGCTCACCTGTCTGGTTGTCAGCAGCTTACTGCCATCTCAAGTTGCCTGACAGGTCACTAAATTCTATCAGTTTTATTCTACCTCATTTGTCTCTTGATCTGTGTCATCGACGTAAATATGGTGCCCTTAGTCTTGTATTTAAAGTTTTTAACAACCCTCAGCATCTCTTACATGGGGTTCTGCCTGGGCCCTATGTCCGGGCTCGTGCAACTAGATTCACAAGCAATCTTAATGATCTTGCCATGAGCCGTGTTAATGTTTCTACTACACAGTTTTTACGGTGTTTTGTGCCGGCCATGGTTGACTTGTGGAATAAGTTGCCAAATGAGCTAGTCAATTCAGCTCATATCTCCATTTTTAAGGCTAGAGTTAATGCTTTTTTGCAGCATTAATTCTAATTGTTAAACTTATTTTATTATATTTTATTGTATTATATTTATACTTGATATCCTCCACTGCATAATATTGTACTATTAATTTAATCTGTGTTTAATATATGTATATATACAGTATATATATATATATATTTTGTTTTTTCCTAATTTGCCGTAGTCTCTCTCCAGTGCCACCGGGTGTTTTGTGTGGATTCATCTTGCTGGTGTTTCTGCAATCTGGTTGGAGACTTCAGCATCTCATATAATAATAATAATAATAATAATTGTTGTTTCTGCTGATGCACAGCCCTGGTGTGGTGAATTTGGGCACCTAGTTAGCTGGTAGAGAGACCGGGAGATTAGTGTGAAGGTTGATGCGGGGTGCATTTCTTTCGGTGTAAAAATATTCGCCCCTGCTTAGTACGTTTTCTTTGGAGTCATGTTGCTGCTCGTCGTCGGTACTGAAATAGTCTTCCCTGTTGAGCACGTTTTCTCTGGAGTCATGTGGCTGCCCTCTGAGTTGGTTGATATTGCATCCTTTTATGGTAACAATCCTGGTTGGAGGCTGGGAAGCTGTTGCTGATGGCTGGGATGGTTGGTGATGGTGCTTTGGTATTTCTTTCTCCTCTCGTATCTCAGATAGATAGATAAATGGATAGAGAGACTCAATTATTTACTTCATAAAAAGCTACACAATTAACTTGTTTACATATATTGTATACAATATAGATAACAGTAACCTTATACATTACCGCATTCTAGGTTCATGGTTTTGTACAAACATAATTCTTGACTTGTTAGCATTGATATCATTAGTTCTCAAATATGATACGCCGTATTCATGTAATAGGATATGGTTAACTTCCTTTGCTAACGATAAGTAATCATCAAGGTTTAACAAACATTTCTGTAAAAACCTGCAAGGCTTTAGGAGACATTTGTGAACAAATCTTATTTTTAACCAATTCATTAAATTATTAAATGGCATTAGTCCAGCCAAATCACATGCATTATGATTACTTTCCCAATTTTTTAATTTCAGCATTTTCTTTATTGCTATGTGGTAACCAATTGCAAACTGCTTAAGAGGAAGTTATAAAACCATAATTCTATTTATCTATCTATCTATTGCCTGATGCCGTGATCCCCGAAGGGGTGGCCACGAACGAAACGCCCCCATGCACCTCTGTCCCCAGTCAGTTGACGCCCCTCCTCCCAACCAGCACCGCCTTCATTCATATACTTCTTCACTCCATCCTTCCACCTCTCTTTCAGTTTACCTCTCCCTCTCTGTCCTTCCTCCTCGCTCTCGTACACCCTCTCAGTCATTCTCTCGCTTCCCATACTTTCCATATGGCCGAACCATTTCAAGGTGTTCCTTTTCACACTTTCCAGCACATCTACCTCCACACCACACCTCCTTCTTAATTCCTCATTCATCTGTCTATCCCTCCATGTAACTCCGCATGCACTTCTCAAGTAAATCATTTCCACCACTCTCACTCTTGATCTGAGTTTCTCCACCAACGTCCATGCTTCGCTTCCGTAAGTCAGTGTCGGGATTACCACACTGTCATGCAAGTACTTCTTCACTTCCATGCTGACCACCCTATTTCTTGTTACTGCTTTCAGCATTCCTACAACCCTCTTACCCTTTTGCACCCTCTCCTTCACTTTTTCATCCATACTCCCATCTTTACTCAGCACACTGCCCAGATACTTAAATGAGCTGACAATCTCCATAGCCTGACCGTTCAACTTCACCTCACACTCTGTGGCTTCACCCTTTTCGAAGACCATAACTTTGCTCTTCCCCGCATTTACCTTCAGATTCCGTTTTTTGCACACTGTTCTAAACATATTTACCAGACCCTGCAACTCCCATTCACTATCGCTCATCAGAACTGTATCATCAGCAAACAGCAGTACAGGTAGCTTCCACTCATTTCCCTCCCTTATCAACGATACACCAACATCCACTGCTCTTCCTTGTATTTCTTTCATGACTCCATTCATATATACAGTAAACAACACAGGGACATCACACACCCCTGTTTCAACCCAACTTTCTGATTAAAGAACTCGCTCTGATTGTTCTCCACACGTACTGATGCCTTTGCACCCTCATACATGCTCTTTACTGCTTTCAGCAACTTGCCATCTACTCCGTATATTCTAAGTACTTTCCACATACCTCCTCTATCCATTCTGTCATAGGCCGTCTCATAAAGGCAACATACAGCTTCTATTGCTTTTCCAGATATTTCTCCACAGCATATTTCAGGGTAAAATTCTGATCTACACATCCCCTTCCCTTCCTAAAACAGCCCTGCTCGTCACCCATCCATTTCTCCTTTCTCGCTCTCACTCTCTCAATCACTAACCTACTGTACACCTTCCCTACCAAGCTTAGAAGACATATTCTTTGGTGGTTACCACACACTCCTCTTTCCCCTTTACCCTTATATAGGGGGACTATTATACCTGTCTTCCAGTCAGCAGGTGCACCCCTCTTCTCCCATGCTAGTTTGCACATTTTCCATACCGTTTCGATCACTATCTCACCACAATACCTCAGCATTTCCCCACTCACTCCATCAATTCCTGGTGCTTTCCCCAACTTCATTCTTTTCATGGCTTCACACACTTCTGACCTCCTGATCCCCACCTCCTCCTCCACTACTTCTCTTTTTCTCCCTCCTATACCCAATCCAACTATGTTTGCTGGCGCTTCATTCTTTACCTTCAGCAATTCGTTGAAGTACTCCCTCCATCTTTCGACTCTCTCTTGCTTCTCGGCTAGCTCTCGCCCATTCTTATCTTTCACACCCTTCCTGTTTCCCTTGCTACCTTCCCTAACTTTCTTGACTTCTTTCCAGAACAGTTTCCTACACTCCCTTCATTTTACAATCAGATTCCTTTCAAATTCCTCATCTACTCTTCTCTTACTTTCCTTCACTACTCTCTTCACCACTTTCTTTTTCTCTAAGTACCTCACTCATTTCTGCCTCTCCAAATATTCATTCCCTCTATTACCTAACCACTCTCTATACGCTTTCATCTTGTCTTCCACAGCTATTTTTACCTCTTCTGTCCACCATGCTGTACCCTTCACTCCCCTCCCTCTTCTCCTTACTCCACACACCTCCTCACATGCTGCACAGATCTCTTCCTTAACCCGGCAAGCGCGATAGGCCTCACGGAAGGCTTCCTATAGGGAACGCGATAGGCCTCACAGAAGCAAGACCATAAAAAAAGCCTTCCAAAAAAAAAATGGGCCTATCAAAACAAAGGAATTTGTCTCTAGGTGAGATAATTCCCCTCCAGTACTCATCCATGTAAATCTCACCCACCCCCCTCCCCTCCTTCCCCACCTTATTCCCCCCTCCCTCCCCTCCTCAATTATCACCTATTTTTCCTCTTATTATCATCATTTATCGGTTATTTTTCTCTCCCGCGATAATGTAGCACAAGTGGGTTGCAGAAAAGATCGTTATGTAACACCCAGACACCGGCCCACACCGCCCCGCTCGTCTCAGTTACCTCACAGACAGCGAGAGAGGAGGGTTGCCTGTGGCTCTCTCTCGCCTGAGATTATGACCGGGTGGCCAATATCTTCGTTTTTCACCACCCAAATGCTTTTCCCACTTATTTTAGCACTCTTGAAGGTTCATATATACATCATATATGTAAAATAAAAGCATACCGAAAACAAATAATGCTCTATATTATAAATATAACTAATTCTGTCAGAATCCAAGGCTAGAAATGCACAAATAACTACCCTAGCCCCTAGGTCTATTTCGCGCTTGTCAGGTACACTTGTTCATCTCCTTCACTTCCTCCATACCTTCCAGTTCAAACCTACCTAGTTGTCTTTCTACTGCTCTCTTGAACTCTTCCTTGATCTCCTCCTCCACCTCTCCGCCCTCCTCGCCATTGAACCTTCCCCCCGCCTCCCTCCAGGTGTCCTCACCCACTTCTTTTGTATCCTAATTTTAGTTACTACTATATAATGGTCAGACAGACCCCCTCTAATACCCCTATACATCCTAGCATCCAGCACAGATGTCTTCATTCGTTCATCCACACATATGTAATCAATAAGTGCCTTGCGTTCCACCACTGTCTTATCCTTCTTATTCCACACCACTTTCCATGTGTACCTGTGTATCATTCTGTGTCAGAAGAAGGTATTGGCTATCGACAGCCCCCTCCCACACATACGTACTCTGTGTACTCTGACGGTACACCCCACCCTCCCACCACTCCATCCACTTTCTTATCACCCACCTTCCCATTCATATCCCCAATCAGAAATATTCTTTCGTTCTTGCTAAACTTATCCAGACACGCCTTCAAATTCACCCAGAACTCCTCTTTCTCTCTTACAGGTTTATCCTGTCGGAGCATACACACACACAACCACTCACGTTTGTATTCCTACTTTCATTCTCACCCACTCAATCCTTAACCTAAGACGTGCGCATGGGGGGTATGAGACACCACACTCCTGTGCGCACGTATTTGAGCTGTTCCCATCACTAACATCGTTATTTTACCATAAATAGCATTAATACTTATCCATATGGGCCTATTTTAGGTTGATTATAAAGGTATTAACCTGTTACAGCAATAAAACAAGTGGAAACAGCGTTTGGATGGTCAAAATCGGCGATACAGGCCGGGAGTTACATTATGTATGGCTGAGGCAACCTCCCTCCCCTCCTCCCCTCCTCCCCTCCCCTTGTCTGGAGAGACACTGTTACGCAATAGTCTCTCTCTCGCTCTTTCCCACGCTTGGTAACAGTGATGACAACGCCCTGCTACCAACTCGCTAATGTTAGCACGAAAATAGACCACAGAATAAGGGAATAACAGGGAACATAGGTGATAACTGAAGGAGGGGAGGGAAGTGGGGAAGGAGGGGAGGTGGAGGAGTGATATTTGGCATGGCCCAGGGGCAAAACAAAAATAAAAAAACAAAACAAAAAATTTGTTGGGGTGTTTTAAATGGATTTTTTTAGGCCCAGGATCTTAAGAGTCTTCCCGCAGTCGCCCGGGGAAACTCTTAAGAGTCTTCCCGCACTTGCCGGGTTAATGAACCCACAGATCCATAGTCTCTTACACGGTCGTTCCATTTGTTACTTACAAGCAAACACGCACCATCTCTCGCTGCTCCCTCACTCACTCCAGCACACACACCAATTCCACACTCCCACTCTCTCACATCTGTTGCCCTCCATTTGGTCTCAGTCATTCCACATACATCCAGCCTGGCATTAACTAACACTTCCAGGACCTTTCTCTCTTTTGTGTCATCATTCACACCTGTCACATTCCAAGTCGCTATTCTAAGGCTGTCCATGGTAGGTCGGGGTTCGTCAACATTAGGTCCATCCACATCAGAAGCTGTTCATTCATTCATCATTGCAGTAAGTATTGTTCACCAACCCAACCTCTTTAGTAGCCTCTTACCACACGCAGGGACATATTCTATTCCCTTACCCCAATAATTCAGAGCCATAAAAACTTGAGCAGTAACTTTGAAACAAGTAAGTAAAAACCCTAAATAAAATTTACGTCAAATGCAATTATATTCATTATAAAACTTGTTAAGAGACCTTATTACGTCTTTGTCATTATGTAAATTATCATCTATTACAAACCCTAGATACTTTTGTTCATTAACAACATTCAATATATCTCCACATAGCATCAATTTTGGCTCTAAATGTTTATCTGTATTGTCTTTAAAATAAATACATGATGATTTATTAATATTAATGTCAATATCAATGTATTTTGCTTCATTTTCAAGCATACTTAGTAAAGACTGTAATCCCGATGATGATGGTGCAAACACAACAATATTGTCCATACTTTTATTTCCATAAGCATTGGACAGTCTAAATTTAAGTGTAATCTTAAGTAATTAGTTTGTAGGAATAAGAATCATAATAATATGATTTAGTATAAATAGGAAGAATATTGAATTATGTTCTGTATTATATATTAAGTAGTAATATATCCGTTCCTATAAACTTAGGTAATTAATTAGAGGCAGGGAAATATCTCCCGACCTGTTTGCGCACGCGCGAACCAGCAGGGGTCCCGCGATTTGTCTGGGAGCTCACTTGCTCTCCGACCACCACCACCACCGCTGGTAATACTATTTCTCTTGTTCTCATTCCATTCCATTAACACGATAGAACTAACCTCACCGTAGATTCCCATCAATTCATCAATCATCTATTATTATCCTCCTCATTATAATTTAAGTCTAGAGGCCCCCTTCTGTCCTTAACTATCCACTAAGCTTCTTCTTTAATCATCCCTTGTTTTCACCAACTCTACCGCCATCATTGTTGCCTAGTTCCACTCCACATTAACCTTACCTGTCGCCTAAGATCCAGTAACCAGAAAAATATACTATTGTGTGGTGTCATTAATTCTACAGTTCATTTCCTCCAATAATATCCACATAATAAATGGTCTTTCGAACTTCTTAATATTTTGTTCTCGACCCGGTTGTTTGGTGTCATAGCGCGGCGAATTATTGTAGTTAGAGCGGCGGCGAGGTTGTTTTGTTCCCCTATTTCCCAATATTTTTGTGTGGTTGTCGGCCGCGAGGGCCGCCTCATGGCCCAAGGGTTTTATAGGCATGGCGCGGCAGGGGGGGGGGGGGGGGGGGGGTGTAGGAGAAGGCGTTGAACCTGATAGGGCTGGATATCCTGGGATCATTAAGAAAGTGGCCATAATAGGACACTCATTTGTCAGGGATTTGTACATCGACAAACCCGTATATCATCCCTATTTCACTGTCAAGCCTCTCACAGCCCCTGGCGCCACAGTAACCTCTCTACGAGGAACAGAGGCCTGGACCCAATTGGTCAGCTGGAGACCTCACCTCACATTTCTAGTGATTGGGGGGAACAACGTGACACGCGGGGTCGTGCCAAAGGAACTGGCTAATTTTATCCAGGAACTGGCGAGGGAGGTAGAGAGTGAGACCAGGGGCTGTTGTTGAATCATCGGCATCGAAAAGTGGCAGAACCCTAGGGGCATTGGAGCTGACGAGTTCAATAAGATCAGGAACTCGGTCAACCAGTGGCTCAAGAGGAATCTGCCATACACCCGGAGCCGAGACTCCTCCATGAATACTTCGGCCAACGTTTTTGCAGCTGACGGGGTCCACTTAAATTACCCCACATCAGACCGGCTGTTCAGGGAGTTGATGGAGTCGGCTCGGGAGTTTTTCGGTGCCGATGCGACAGCCCTGGTGGATAGGACCTTCGTGGAACTCAATATGCACATGCACTAGGTTGGCCGAACACCATATCTAATTAGGTTAGCTTTACCCTTTCAAAATTATTAATATCTAAATTTAGAAACATGTTGGCCTAACCGAACATTTAAAGTTTCTTCATGTTAGCCTATTCTTCTAAATTTGGCAACATGTTGGCCTAACCTAACATTTAAATGTTCTTCAAGTTAGCCTATTCTTCTAAATTTAGCATCATGTAAGCCTAACCTAATATTTACTTTTTCTTCAAAGTTAGTCTATTATTCTAAATTTAGCATCTTGTTATCCTAACCTAAAATTTAATTTATCTACAAGTTCGCTTAATCTTCTAAATTTTGAATTAAAATAATGATTATAACCTAACCTACCAAAATTTAGTTATTTTGAGATTTAGGGTGTTGGCCTAGCCACATGATAAACTAAATACATTTATTTCAACACATATGTTCCTTTGATCTTTGATATAACAATGGAATAAGTTTCCACTAATGATTACCGCCGCTCGTGTTTAAGTGTTATGTCCGAACCGAGTTTGATCGGCGGAAGAATTTTCTCTTTCGGCTGAAACATTAATCAAAAAAGTTTATTTCGCAATTTCCATCCATTTTTGACAAAAGGTAACTATGGACGATCTACCCAAAGGCAAACGCCGTAGGGCAGGCATTAAAGGGTCATTAACCGTCCTATTAAGGGATTTAGAGGAGTTCTTGGAAGCCGCAACTCGGGTATAAGTCGAGGCAAAATTGCATTGCGTGCAGACACAGGTGGCCAAGTTTGAAGCCAAACAAGAAGTCTTGTTGCCTCTATATACCTCTGACACTGAGTATTATAAGGAAAACCAAGAGGATACCATCTACTTATTTGAAATCTATGGGATAATCGCTATGCTGATGGAGAAACTTGGTAACTCAGAAGGGCATAATGGGTCAGAAACAAAGAAAGTATAACGTGTTAAATTGCCGCACCTAACTTTGCCTACCTTCGCTGACGACCCCACATTATGGACGGGATTTTGGGATATGTTTAGATGCGTGGTGCATGACAGGACTGATTTAAGTGCGATTCAAAAACTGACGTAC
Source organism: Paralithodes platypus (assembly GCA_032716605.1). NCBI lineage: Eukaryota > Metazoa > Arthropoda > Malacostraca > Decapoda > Lithodidae > Paralithodes > Paralithodes platypus. The sequence continues at coordinate 21,044,179 of CM064573.1, read as the reverse complement.
TTAAATCAGCTACAGGGAAACGCCTATAAACTAGTAGAAGGCTATACGGTTGAGGGTGCAAGTTATGGCCCTGCCGTGGACTTGCTTCAGGAGACCTTCGGGCATCCCGACAGAGTAAAAGCAGCACACATCATGAACTTTCATGACCTAGTCTCACCTAAATGTCAAACAGCACAACTAAAGGCTTTTTACGCCAATATGGAAAGTGCGATGCGATCTATGGCTAGTCAGAGGGTAAGTTTAGTGGAATTCGGCGTGGTTACACTATTAAATAAATTGCCATCACCAATTAAGGAGACCGTTAGGAGGGAGATGGGTGATCAGAGTCTAGATTATAAGACTTTTACACAGTGTTTTCAGGCAGAACTCTACAACATGGTGGGCCAAGATACCCCTGTGAAAGAATATCCTATAGCTACAGCTACATTCACGACTCAGAGAGATAGTAGCCGATTTGCCTGTAAATTGTGTAACGGGAATAATCATCCCTGGTGCAAATACTTTAACACCTTACGAGCGGCCTATGCGGTTTATTTATGTGTACCGCACAGCGGGGTGTTTTTAGCCAAAATAGGGCTGTTTACGTGATCATTTTCATGCCTAAATAAGACCCAGAACGTAAAACAAGTACCTATCCCTGAAAGGGCATAAACAGAGCTTTCGAATGACACCATAACGATCCTTGTATGATGGATAGTTTTCTTGCAATAACCGTGCAACGCGAGTGCAAAAAGCAGGTAATTCGGTACTTTCAGTACATAATTGAGTATGTAGCGAGTGAGAGAGGGAGGAGGGAGCTGAGATTTGTGTCAGTAGGTTCGCCGCGGTGGTCTGGAGCAGTCATACGCTCGCTAGTCTCCTGCCACCACTTGTCTCTCTCTCTCAGCCACATTACGTGCTGAAATTGCCACTCGAGTTATGTCGAGCGCCGCCACATAGTCCAGCTTTATTTAACTCGACTTATGTTGCTCGCCGCTAAATAAGGGTTTAATATAAGACAGGTTCTCTCTGAATAAAGAGAGCCAGGCAACTACGGCTCTGTGACGGGTGTCTCTCCAGTAAACACGGTAGTAACGGGTGTACAAACCCTAATATTAAGAATTGTAAATTCTGCCGTGGCAAACATTTTCACTCCCAGTGCCAAAAACAGAGAGAGGTGAATTCGGCAGGTGGTGGTAGTAATAGAGTAGAGTCAACTCCAACAACCTCAACAACATTGTCCGTAAGTATGAGTAAACAGACAGTAATTTTAGCCACAGTTCAGCTGCCTGTAAGGGGTAAGTACAAGAAGACCGTAAAGGTCAGATCTCTACTTGATCACTGCTCGCAGACGACTTTCGTGAAGAGCTATGTATTACCTTCCCTTTCTTATGAATCAAAGGGAATGGAACAATTGAGTCTTCACGGCTTCACCGGAACACAAACCTCTCGTGAGTATCCTGTTGTAGCACTAAAGTATATACATCGTGGCAGATTTCATCGTCTTGACGCAATAGTTGTTGATGATCTCCCCAAACACAAGGGCGAAACTAGTCTAAAAATTGAAATCACTAGTTTACAGCATCATGGAATATAATTGGCCGACTCATACGTTACCGAGACAGCACAATTGGAGCTACTAATAGGTACCGACCAGTACTACAACATAGTGCGACCTGGCTACAAAAGGGCCAGAAATGTGGTTTTACTTCCTACCAAATACGGATATGCCCTTAGTGGTTCTTATGAGGCAACCACGTCTAGCTCCAACACTGAGGTTGTTACAATACTTAAAGTGGCAGTGACCCCAGTAGATCAATATATGTCTACTGGACAATTTCCATGTCATAAAGAATTAAGTGCTTTGTGGGATTTAGACCATATTGGTAAATCACCTAAAGAGCATTCACAAGCCAAACGGCAAGCTTTGACCACATGTGAGGAAACAGTCACGTATGATCCTGAGAGTCAACAGTATCAGGTACGTCTGCCCTGGACCAAAGAAAAGGGACGGTTGCCCACCAACAAAGGCTTAGCTGTGGATAGATTACGATGACTCCAGAAGAGATTTATTGCTGACCCTGGGTTTTGTAAACAATATTTGCAGGTAATTTCTGATCAGTTGTTGTGTGGTTTCATTGAGGAGGTTCCATTCGATGACTCTGGGTCATGTCAATATCTGGTGCATCATGGGATCATAAAGGAAAGCAGGACTACTCTGGTGTGTATTGTATTTGATTGTTCCACTAAGGTTAACCAGTACAAGCCCAGTCTGAATGACTGTCTGTACACGGAACCATCTTTAGTACCGGAGTTTGCTCAAGTCTTGTTGAGATTCCGTCTGCATCAGTATGCGTGGGTCAGTGACATTGAGAAGGCCTGCTTGATGTTGAAACTACATGAAGACGACAGAGATTACACCAGGTTCATGTGGCCAATAGATCCTCTTCATCCGGATTCGCCTTTTTGTTGTTATCGGTTCCAGGTTGTATTGTTTGGTGCTACCTGCTCCCAGTTTCTGCTGAACGCAACCATCCTAAAACATCTTTCCCTTGTTGAAGTAGACCCAAAGATCGTACAGGAAATTAGGGCCGGGCTATATATCGATAACCTCCAAGGTACGGGGGACAATGAAGATTCCCTCGTCCGTGCATACGGTATGGTTCGTGAAGTTGTGGACAATGCCCAATTGTTCCTGCGTCAATGGGCTACCAATAGTCCTGTGTTGAGAGAGGTGTTACAAAAGGATGGTGTTGCTGCTGAACAGCAGGAACTGCTGAGAGTTCTTGGACTAGTGTGGGAGACGGCGTCTGATTATCTTTCCTTTGGAGTACAGTACACTCCGGATGAGCATGAGACAAAGAGTGAGTGTTTGAGGTTTTCTGCCAAACTCTTTGATCCTTTGGGTGTTTTGTTGCCAGTGTCTATAAGGTCTAGAATATTTCTCCAGCAATTGTGGAGACTAAAGATGGATTGGGATGAGGAACTTTCTGAGACTTGAACACGGAATGGCTGGGGATAGTAGATGATCTGGTACTCTGTATTCGTATTAAGTTTGCTCGGAGGGTTGTATACGATCATACTGTATCCCTACATGCATTCGATGATGCCAGCAGTATAGCATATGGGACTGCTGTGTATCGTGTTGGGTCAGCAGGCAGCCATTTGGTCATGGGAAAGGCCAAAGTTGCGCCAATCAAGTCCCTTTCTATTCCTAAAATGGAATTAACTGCAGTTTTGCTTTCCGCAAGAATTGTAAACTTTATTGAGGTAGCCTATAAGGATAAACTTCAGATCTCTGAAACCCATGTGTGGAGTGAGAGTCAGATTACCCTACACTGGATAAATAGTAAAAAGAAATTACCAGTGTATGTCACAAACTGCATCGACGATATACATGCCCTAGTCCCAACTGCTCATTTCCGGTATGTGTCGACTAGAGAGAACCCAAGTGATATGGTATCTCGAGGCGTGTCTGCTAAGTATTTGAGTTCTTCTGCGTTGTGGTGGAATGGGCCTAGTTGGCTCCCGAACCCCGATGGATGGCCAGAACACATACTGTAGTTCTCAAAGAGCAGCCCGCTGGTATCGTGACCCAAATCGTAGGCACGGTGCTCCAAGATGACACACAGTTATGGGACTGGGACAGATATAGCAGCTATGAAAGATGACAGCGTGTCACGGCATGGGTGATACGTTTCATCAAAAATGTGAAGGCAAAAATAAAAGGTCTGCCTCCCACAGGTAGTGCTCACCTCAATGTAAATTAAATTAAGACTGCAGACAATGTTTTACTCAAATTATGCCAAAAGGAGAGTTATTCGCAGGAGTACTCAATATTGGTGAAGGGTGAACAGTCCAGAAATAATTTAATTTGCCAGTTAGGAGTACACCTGAAGGGAGGGATAATACATTGTGGAGGCAGATTGAGATCAGAGGCTATCTCGGAAATGTGCAAAAATCCAAAGCTTCTGCCCTCCAAACATCCCTTGACCTACCTAATAGTAGACAGGTGCCATTGGCTCTGTTACCGTTATGGAGTCGGCCACGTGGTTACCTACATAAGACAGAAATGGTGGGTCCCTAGAATCCGGCAGGTGGTTAAAAAAGTACTGCGGAATTGCCTAAAATGTCGTCGGGTACAAGGTAAACCCTACAACTACGCCGGACTAACCCCTTTACCTGCCCTGCAGACCACCCCTGGAGACCCATATAAGGTCACTGGGGTGGACTAAAGTGGAGCAATCCCTATAAAAGACTCGCCCGTCAAGGCTTACATGATCCTATTTACCTGTGCTGTCACAAGATCAATACACATCGAAGTAGTCAACAATCTCACATGTGATAGTTTCCTCCATGCTTTCAGGAGATTTTGCAGCCGACAAGGTTTTCCCCATATCATCTAGAGTGACAAAGCAACTACGTTTGTTGGGGCCTCTAGGTACCTATCCGATATCTGCAATCACCCTAAGGTTCAGTCTCACCTTGGCAATGTGCAGTGTGAATGGCGGTTTATTCCTGCCAGAGCGCCATGGTTTGGTGCTATCTGAGAGAGAGCCATTGGCATTGTCAAGGCAATTGGAATGAAGAAGGTATTGGAATGTGCTCTCATCTCTTTAGAGGAGTTGACAACTCTACTCCTGGAGATTGAGGCAATTGTCAATGACCGTCCTCTTTATTATGCATCGGGTGACCTAGAGGATCCTACCCCAATCACACCCTCACTATTGGTGCGGGGACATCGGTTGTGGGATCTTCCTGAGGAAAGTGAAGTGAAGGAAGAGATTAAGGACCCAGACTACATCAACAAAGATATTATTTCAGCAAGATACCGGTATATCCGCAAATTGTCGCAGGATGTCTGGAAACGCTGGTCAACTGAGTATCTGGTGATGCTCAGGGAGGCACATAGGAATAAACTTCGACCAATCAACGGTCGGTGGCCAAATTACGGTGATGTCGCCAGCATCCATTACGAGGGTCCTCGTGCTTTCTGGAAGTTGGGCCGTATCACGGAATTATTACCCGGACGTGACGGTGAGGTCAGAGTGGCTAAAATCCGCACTAAGTTGGGCATCTTCACGCGGACAACTATCTGTTTATACCCTCTTGAAGGGGATATTGAGAGCAAGGGTGATACCTTGGAGACATTGCCCAGAGACGTTCCCGTAATAGCAACTCCAATTGGCCATTCTGTTTACGAACAAAGTGGACGTCCTCGTCGACAGGCGGCTCAAGCACCCTCCCAATTATGGCGGGAAAAATTAGCCTACGGTCTGTTGTAAAAGTTGTATAAACTCGGTGGCGGGAATATGTCCATGCTTTTATATCCATAAGCATTGGACAGTTTAAATTTAAGTACAATCTTAAGTAATAAGTTTGTAGGAATAAGAATCATCTATCTATCTATCTATTGCCTGACGCCGTGATCCCCGAAGGGGTGGCCACGAACGAACCGCCCCCACGCACCTCTGTCCCCAGTCAGTCGACGCCCCTCCTCCCAACCAGCACCGCCTTCATTCATATACTTCCTAACTCCATCCTTCCACCTCTCCTTCGGTGCACCTCTCCCTCACTGTCCTTCCACCTCGCTCTCGTACATAAGTACCGGTACATTAGTACATTAGTGATTTAGTATAAATAGAAAGAATATTGAATTATGTTCTGTATTATATATTAACCCTATCACTGCGGGTGACATTCTGGAACGTCCTGGCAAGTTACAGCAATTTCCAGGCTTTAAAAGCCTGTAAAAAACGTATAAATCGAGTGTCAGTGGGCGGGAGCGTGAGGGGCCCACCTCCGTCCCTCAGAGCAGCGAGCGGCTCACTGAGGTAGACTGTGTCCCGCGCGGGTCTCTCTCTGTCTCTCACAACAGTGTAGCCAAGCGAGCGAGTGCTACCAAATAGCGGGTTTCCCGCGTTTCACTGGCACCGCTGCGGGTGAACCAGACCACATAATGGGCCCGTTCTGGTCTCATTTTGAAGCTATTTTCGCCTAGTTTTCGGCAGAATACAGTCCATTTAATGCACATGCTTGATTTATCATTCAGGAGTGCCTGAATATGCCCTAAATAGCCCAAACATAGCCGCAGCCAATGGGTTAAGTAGTAATATATCGTTCCTATAAACTTAGGTAATTAATTAGAGTCAGGGAAATATCTCCCGACCTGTTTGCGCACGTGCGGACCAGCAGGGGTCCCGCGATTTGTCTGGGAACTCACTTGCTCTCCGACCGCCACCGCTGATAGTACTATCTCTCTTGTTCTCATCCCATTCCATTAACACGATAGAACTAACCTCACCGTAGATTCCCATCAATTCATCAATCATCTGTTATTATCCCCCTCATTATAATTTAGGTCTAGAGGCCCCCTTCTGTCCTTAACTATCCACTAAGCTTCTTCTTTAATCATCCCCTGTTTTCACCAACTCTACCGCCATCAGTGTTGCCTAGTTCCACTCCACATTAACCTTACCTGTCGCCTAAGAAGATCCAGCAACCAGGTAAATATACTATTGTGTGGTGTCATTAATTCTACAGTCCATTTCCTCCAATGATATCCACAAATATCGTCAGCGTAATAATTATAATATTACTTGATGTATTTCCTAGTATGCATCCCTTTTAACATTCAGGCACTCCTTCAATCAGCTTTTCCATAAATAATATCGGAGACAAGACTCCTCCCTGTCTTTCTCCATTCATTATTTTCCAGGGTTTTGATAGGGAGTCTCTATGCTTAGTAGTAACCAGTTGATTTCTATAAAGATATAATATTATGTTAGCATAAAAGTGCGGAATACCTGCTTCAATATTTTTACTTATTAATGTGAAATGGTTAACTTTATCGAACACTATTTTAAATCAATGACAGATACATATACATATGAGTCTTCTTATCTGTATCGTAAAATTGTTTCCTTAAAAACCAAGCACGCTGAGGATGTAGAGTGATTAGCCCTATGCCCATGCTGCTTCGCATTAAAGTTTACATTATGCAAAATTATATATTTTAAGCAATATTCAAATAGTTTTTAGAAACTGACGATGATATTATTGTTACCTCCACCAACCGACTTTACTCCTAAACTCAATTAATGAAATCAACAAATACATGTGGCAGTCCAGGGATTCGAACCTAGGATGCTCACACCGAAATTCAGTGCATTTATCCATTGCGCTACGAAGACAGTTAAAGAATGGTGGACAAGCCTACGATTCATTATGCAGTTTCGAATTCTGCATATCAATCTAAGCATGTACACACTTTCCAACTGCGCTATCATAGGCTATGGATAGATGAATGGAAGGAGTAATTAATGGGGCCTTAACCCTAAGGAAGGCCTCTATATAAACTACCCCTGAACCTGAATTAATTATTATGTTACCTCCACCAACCGACTTTACTCCTAAACTCAATTAATGAAATCAACAAATACATGTGGCGGTCCAGGAGCTTTAATCTTTATACTTATTTTGGTATATATTAAGCAAACCACCCACCAATTTTCATGACAATTTTGAAATGCATGTTGGAATCCCTATAAACTGTACTTCATTTTTATGTAAGTTTGATAATTTGGAAAAATCGATTAAGGGAGAAAATTAACATTGAAAATTATGTGTAAAAAGTCTCCCATAAACGGCGGCCCGCTATGTTATTGTAATTTGCGGCCTAATTTCGTCTGTTAATTAACTTTCTCCTTAATTGGACCCCCTATGAAGTACAACAGATTATGATGACATAAGTGACGGGTGTTTAGAGGGGGCAGAGCTCCCCCTTCAACATATTACGTGTCCCACAGTAACTTCTATTATATAAACAACCCAAGAATTTTCACACATTTTTAAAATTTCATTTAGGATGTAATATAACCTATACTCCATGTTAAAATAAGTGTTAACCCTCGAAAAATTCTATTAAGGGAGATACAGAACCTAGAACCTGTAACCTGTAACGATATTTGTCCAGGGTTTCCCACAGACGCCACCCTGCTAGGTCAGCCATGTTGATACTATAATTGAGGAGCGCTTTTATCGTAAATATTCGACTATAACGCCCTCTGCCTTTCTCTATGTGAACTAATGATCAACACGTCACTATGTTTCTGCCATATTATTGGTTATTTTTTTGTATACGTCACCATACGTCACAGTATTGAAGGAGTCACCCAATCATGGATTAATATATGGACAATTACGTCATTTTAGTCAGCCAATGAGTGCATTGAACTCCAGCCCACCGACAGGCAGCATGGTTTTACATGTCAGTTGCAGGATGGCCAGTGTCTGTAGTGGTTGTGCACTTACCCCTGAACAATAATTATACAAATTTCTCAAAACAACCAGGCAGCCCTTAAGATACTTACAGACCACGGTATATTGCCTACAAGTGTTGAGTGTCCTAGGTGTGGACATCCTTGCCATTACCGGCCAGATAAAGATCACTGGCGGTGTACACACCATTATTACGAGGATAAGTCCAGAACACGCCGTCACTGTCCCTTTGTTACATAAGGTTGGTTATTTTTATTATTATAGATGTAAAAATGTATATAAAGTTTATTTGCACCTATAGTGTTTTTTCGGTATTATTCTAGCGTTACTTACACAGCGCACCCATCAATTTCTATGACTTCATTCCTATATATGTCAGTAGCGGCGGAAATGCATTAAAGCAATTATAGCTACTGTAAAAAACATAGTCGGCACACAACACGACTCGGCGGACCTCTTTCTCCCTGCATTTCAGTCTAATTAACACTAGGAATTGACCTAATTTTCTATCCAATGTACTATCCAACCAGCGGGGGTGTGGGGGCGGCAGCCCCCACCCATAATACTAGGTTAGGTTAGGTAAGGTTGGTAGGTTAGGCTAAAATCTTGAATGTTGCTTAATTGTTGGATAATGAGCTTACTGGGTAAGTTCATTTTCTATCCCATGTACCATCCAACCAGCGGGGGTGTGGGGGCGGCAGCCCCCCCATAATACTAGGTTAGGTTAGGTAAGGTTGGTAGGTTAGGCTAAAATCTTGAATGTTGCTTAATTGTTGGATAATGAGCTTACTGGGTAAGTTCATTTTCTATCCCATGTACCATCCAACCAGCGGGGGTGTGGGGGCGGCAGCCCCCACCCATAATACTAGGTTAGGTTAGGTAAGGTTGGTAGGTTAGGCTAAAATCTTTAATGTTGCTTAATTGTTGGATAATGGATAATGAGCTTACTGGGTAAGTTCATTTTCTATCCCATGTACCATCCAACCAGCGGGGGTGTGGGGGCGGCAGCCCCCACTCATAATACTAGGTTAGGTTAGGTAAGGTTGGCAGGTTAGGCTAATATCTTTAATGTAGCTTAATTGTTGGATAATGGATAATTAGCTTACTGGGTTTTTGGAATAAGTTCTTCAATATTTTTCTTTATTTTCATCTTTTACCCCACAATTTCCCTGATCTTCATAGCCCTCCCCACTATCGGGCAACATAGATGATGATTTCAATTAATCACGGGGGTGGGGGGGGGGGGGGGGGGCAGAGCTCTCCCACACCCCATCCTGTATCCAATGGCGAAGAGTTGGCTGGCATTTTCTACATTTTCAGCTTTTATGAAGCCTAACAATTGTCCAATCCGAGCCAACTTTTGCCAAAACATGACTGTTTTTTTCATTTTGGAGTTTTCTTAAGTTGAAAAACAAGAAAACCTGAGCCAACTTTTTTTTTGCCACTTTCTGACTTTTATGAAGCTGAAAAATCTTAAAATCCGAGCCAACTTTTGCCAAAACTTGGCTCGAGTTTTTTAATTTGGGGGTTTTCTTAAGTTGAAAAACAAGAAAACCGGAGCCAACTTTCATCATAAAAACCCTTATATCGCCTTTTTGTCTTTAACCCCACATTTTCCCTGATCTTCATAACCCTCCCCACTATCGGGATAGTGGGGATCCCAGATCGTTGGATAAAGGGGAAAACGATTTTTGCGGAGGTTGAAACTAATGCCAATCACTATATATTGATGCAAATAAACTAAAACTAAAAAAAAAATAATGAAAATAATTGGTGGGTGGTTTCCTTAATATTTTCCCTTATTTTTAATTAGGGGCAAAATAAGTCTGGACGTCATCTCATAGTTTTTATATAGTAAAGGAAGAAATTAGTTTGAAAGGGAAAATGCACATGCCTACTGATTAATTCATATTAAATAGATAGATAGATAGATAGATACATACATGCATAGATATATAATGCCAATGAAGCTCTCTAATCCAAGCAAAGTCCAGCCAGAAGCACTGAAGGAAGGTCACAGGGGCTGGTCATTTAATCGCAGGCTTGTATCAATCAAACAATCGATCAGCTTTATTTCACAATATACATTGATAAAAATGCATATTGCTTACACTGGGGTAAACTGCCCCAAGTGTGATAACAGTATATATTATTTCCCATTTAAGATCCGATTACGCTTTTCTTTTCCATATTCTGACTATTATTAGACGGTTCTATTCAGATTATAGGCACTAAACGAGGAGGGTAATACAACGACCGTCTGAATGTTAGTAAGTGAAGGCCAGCTCCATACCTCAGTGACAAGTAGGCCAGTCAGTACACGCGGTTGGTTGATTTATCTCCTTAACCCTTAAAAAGAGGCTCACCACATAAGTCGAGTTAAATAAAGCTGGACTATGTGGCGGCGCTCGACATAACTCGAGTGGCAATTTCAGCACGTAATGTTGCTGAGAGAGAGAGACAAGTGGTGGCAGGAGAGTAGCGAGTGTATGACTGCTCCAGACCACCGCGGCGAACCTACTGACACGAATCTCGCCTCCCTCCTACCTCTCTCACTCGCTATATACGGAATTGTATCGGGAAAGTGGCTAATTACCTGCTTTTTGCACTCGCGTTGCACGGTTATTGCAAGAAAACTAGCCATCATAAAAGGATCGTTATGGTGTCATTCGAAAGCTCTGTTTATGCCCTTTCAGGGATAGATACTTGTTTTACGTTCTGGGTCTTATTTAGGCATGACAATGATCACGTAAACAGCCCTATTTTGGCTAAAAACACCCCGCTGGGCGGTACATATAAATAAACCGCATAGGCCGCTCGTAAAGGGTTAATATAGTATTTTGTCCTCAAACCTTACTTAAATATCCCATATATATAATGAACATGTATATGCCAGATGCGTATACAATAAGCAATGTGCATAAATTTGCATTATTAACTTTGATAATTACCGGTACTATAAAATATTCAGCATTATAAAACATTATCTTATGCTATCAGTATTAGGTTGAGAACAAAACATAATTATGAATATCTGATTTAACAAACATTTAGCCATACAGTGTAGCCTATTAGCTCACCCACTTCCCACAAACACAAATGTAGACGACAATATGGTGAACAATCTTGCACCTTTATTCTTAACCCATAAACGGCACCGTCCTCAATAGAGTTTTTGTTGATGCACTGCGACCGTCCTCAATAGATCCAGAGCATAAAAACAACTTTAAAACACCCCAGTGCCACTCAAAACAAAGCAATTTGTTATTAGGAGAGATAATTCTCCTCCATTACTTGCTACCACTCCTACATATGTGTCCCCCCCCCCCCTCCTCAATTGACCACTTGCGAGTTTCAGGAGTTGAAGTATTTTACATTGATACTTAGCAGAATTATCAGCTAAAATGCGGTTGTATTAAATTTATAAATACATTCAACTAAATTTAACATACATATTATCCATTAGACATCTACTTTATTATTGTATTTCTGTTTAATACGGACGTTTACGGCACCAACTTCCTTATAGCCTCAAACTCGCAAGTGGGCAATTATCAGCTATTTCCTCTTATTCCCCGTTTTATCGGATCATTTTCGGCACGATTTTCCCTCACGCGGTCTTTTTAACATGGGCAAGGCAGCTAGAGATCCTTGCAACAGAGAGACTTCTAGTGCAAGGCCTCAGTGTCGCTCTACAGATCGGAGAAGGAGCATATACCCCGCCACGGCTCTCACCTCATGATACGACCTTCCGGCAATAATATGTCTTTTTCACCTCCCAAATGCTATTCCCACTTCTTTTATTGCTCCTAAATGTTCATATGTTCATAATTAATTATTATATTCCCTCCACCAACCGACTTTACTCTTAAACTCAATTAATGAAATCAACAAATACATGTGGCAGTCCAGGGATTCGAACCTAGGATGCTCACACCGAAATTCAGTGCATTTATCCATTGCGCTAAGAAGACAGTTAACCCTTAATTAGCGGCGAACAACATAAGTCGAGTTAAAAAAAGCTGGACTATGTGGCGGCGCTCGACATAGGTCGAGTGGCAATTTCAGCACGTAATGTGGCTGAGAGAGAGAGACAAGTGGTGGCAGGAGACTAGCGAGCGTATGACTGCTCCAGACCACCGCGGCGAACCTACTGACACAAATCTCAGCTCCCTCCTCCCTCTCTCACTCGCTACATACTCAATTATGTACCGAAAGTACCGAATTACCTGCTTTTTGCACTCGCGTTGCACGGTTATTGCAAGAAAACTATCCATCATACAAGGATCGTTATGGTGTCATTCGAAAGCTCTGTTTATGCCCTTTCAGGGATAGGTACTTGTTTTACGTTCTGGGTCTTATTTAGGCATGAAAATGATCACGTAAACAGCCCTATTTTGGCTAAAAACACCCCGCTGTGCGGTACATATAAATAAACCGCATAGGCCGCTCGTAAGGTGTTAAAGAATAAAGCAGAATAGGCGCATATGGATAAGTAATAATTATATACCTGGTGGTGTAATGGTTAAGGTGGCAAAAATATGTGTGTGATAACCCGGGTTCGAATCCCGGTGGATCATATATACTTTAATTAATTTCATTGGGGGTGTGGTGGTGAGATAAATATAAATAATATGGTACTATGACGATTTTAGTCAGAATATAACCAAATACCTTTGCTTGGTGGGAGGGTTTGAATTACCATAGTTTCGCAGTTTACGAGTTAAACAATTTTCTCCCGTCTCAGTGCCTGATACCGAACAAATATTGTTGGGATGGTTTTTTTTTTTTTTTTTTTTTTTTTTTTAGAGATTACGCGAATCAGCATTCCTATTTCTAAAGGGAACCCCACGTTATTTCATCCACTAACTGTGCTGTGAATGGAAAGTGATCCACAACAACAATGACCTTTAATCCTACCCCACCATTATAGAGCTGACCTTGTATTAACATTGACTGTCTTTAATGATGCTACTAGGGTCTCCTTAGACTCCTTTTAATATATTTACTAGGGTCTCCTTAGACTCCTTTTAATATATTTATATATATATATATATATATATATATATATATTTATATATATATATATATATATATTGTTACGAGGGGAGCCGGGGCAACCAGGGGCGGTATTTATAAAGCACTTTTAGGCTTAAAAGTAGCTTTTAAAGATGGCGGCCACTTTTAAAAGATAAAAGTTGGGTAAAAAAACTTTTAACGGCTAAAAGTAGCTTTTAAACCCGGCGAAAACTAAAAGCCCTCCTGGGGACTTTTAGCGCTTAAAAGATACTTTTAGTGGACGATGAAGATGGTTGAATAACAAATCCGCCACCCCCTGCCAAGGAATTTTCATGTTAAAAAGACTAATTGGATTAATAGGCCTATAGCGACTCTGAGTTAATCAAAAGATACCATATAAACCACGAATGAAACTTAGAGAAACAAAGCTCCTAACTCCGAGATGAAAGTGTGTATTACTCTACATTATTTGGCAACGGTCAAAATGTAACTGTATGAGTAACTCATGATTGTAGGATAACTATATTATCAAATGCAGTATGTTATGTAACTCTTGAGTCTATCCATATCATACTACTCAAAGGTGATCCACTGTGTGTTCTCCAACGAATAAGCTATATTAGAAAGTAACCTACCACCATATATGTCAACCTACTTTAAACATTTCGATTCATACTGTATATATGTCGGACTACTTTTTTTGCCGCGGTCGGTCTCTCTATTTTTAGATGGGTAAATCCTCCTCCTCAGCCCACAACCTCAACAGTTCCAGCGTCCTCGTTGACAAACGCCTATACTGTACTTGTTGGACAGTTGGAAGAACACTAACAAATAGACCAAATTATAGGAGTGTAGAAGGACTAAGATATAATATTCGATTGTCACAAGATAGGCCTATTTCATAACATCCGAGAACAAGTAGCCTATTTGCACCCTATTTGTTCGCAAATTACCGTAAACTGGGGTGATTTCGGACTGCGGTCATAACTTCGGACTCTGGCGATAATAAGTAATTAGCCATTGTCATTATATAATGGAAACGCTTTTCCCATACAAGTCCGAAGTTTTCCACTTTTCAAGAATAGGCTACTTCGGACATCATTTAGGATAAGGATAAGGATATTATGGGGATAATTTTAGGAGGCATCCTGGATTACGGCGCACGGCGCATTATCACTACACATCACTTGACCTAGTTTAATCTCTACAATGTGTTTACAGTCAGGAGAAATTGTAAAAAACAAACTCGAAAAATGTCCGAAATTACCCCACTTTACGAATTGTGAAAACTCGCGAATTTGGCAACTATCTCAGATGCTGCCACACCGGAGTATGCAATTGTTTTGGTATGGTAAATATATTACCCTTTCAATTTAGCAATATATAATAGATTTCACAATAACAATATATTGCATAATTACCCTAATGTTTTATAGTAATTAGTATATGCAATTAGAAGCCTATACTTACCTATTAAACGTTATTCATCAATTGTAATCTTGTAGATGTAGCGAAATAGCGGTTGTGGCAGCTTTCTTAACGCTTCCACTAAAAGCTGCTTTTAAATGTTTGATGAATAACTTTTAAGGATTTTCTTTTAGTTAAAATTACTTTTAGGGACATTTTTAAATTATTTTATAAATACCGGCCCAGATGCTTACCTAGCCTAGCCCACAGCACCGTACTACCCTGCAACAGACACGCTCTTAATATCTGACTCAAACACCAAGACACGCAGGTTCTCTAGGATTTTTGTTTATCTTCTTCTTGGCTCTATTAAAGCAGCAACAAGGAGACACAAAAATATCTATTGTCCCCGAGTCTGGTAGATAATGCGTATAGTATTTAAGAGTACTTCTATTCTAGACTGCACATAACTGAGGAAACATAACACTGCCAAATTCCCAGACACTTCATTGTATGCCCATCGCTTAGGAATTAGGAATAATATGAAGCAGAAACATAGGGAAAGTCTGAGCACTATCCTAACACATGAAACACAATGGTTGGTAGGCCTATTACAGTTGGTTGTGGTAGGCTACTCATAGCAAACCCCCAAACCACTGTGAATACCAACTTCAATAATAGAGAATACACACATATATTAACAATACACAATGCAGCAGAATGATGGAAGAGAATTGGAAGAGAAAAAGGTATGAAGCTTATACTTAGGATTGCGAGATAAGAAGATGCAGAATTTCTAGTTAACAAAGGCCGAAAACTCCTGTATGCAAAATAATAAAGATAGAACAATATTTTATGGTTTAAATGACTCCCAGACTTGCTCTGCTACTACTCAATAAGAAACAAGGAAAACATATGCGGTATCTAGGGAAACATTGAAGCAAGCCTGGGACAGACTCCACAACATGTGTACTCTGCAAGGGGTCCGTCACTCGAGTAAGGGTGGAGCCATGGGACGCAGATGGATATGGCCAAATTATTGTACCAAGTACGCAAAAAATATCGTTTTTGGCTCACCATTATCGTACATAGTTAGCATCATGAAACCATCACGGATTTCACTTTTTTCACGTATCTGTGTTATACATTAACAAGGTAAAGGAAAATAATAATAAACTTAATATATTTCTAATTGTTTAATGTTTTTTAAACAAAAACAGAACTAAGGCAATGCTTTGGTTGCAAAAGTAATTTATCTCATAGTTTAATAATTGATAGGCTATTATTGTTGAATATATTTTTTCAACTAAGATTAAAATATGGCAATGATTTGTTAGCAAAAGATTAATATCCATAATAATTACCCAGTATTATTCTCCATCATCCGTGTTATCCATGTATACATCTGGATCAATGTATTGCTCGTCATTCTTTTTGTCACCAGGAACAGGATATATATTTGCTGCAGTCATTCTTCTAATCATTGATGCTGGTGGCTTGAATGAGATGAAGTTGTGGCTTGGACTGATACTGACACTCTGATTAGCTAGTATTATGTTTCTCACTGTTTGAACTTTGAGTTTGTTTCGATCTTTGGTTTTGACACGGTTAATATTTGAGAAACAGCGCTCACAGTCAGCATTGGCATGTGGTAGAGAAAGACAATTTAGCACAAATGTAGCAACAGTATTGAACTTGGGGTCTCCATCAGTGTCTAAAATAGCTTGAACAGCTCCCCAAAACTTGTCTGGATTTATCTCTTTGATTTTCAATGTTTTCTTTGCCATGTTTGTGATGTGTTCTGGAAGATCCTCTATGCTAAGCCGCCTCCACTCATGGTCTAGTTGTTGCAGGGTATTATCATCTTGGTTTATAATCCTAGGAAGCCTTATTGCCAGGGGTATTAGACTTTGTTCATGATAGCAGTGGTTACCTAAAGCATTGACTGGATCTAACACAGAAAGTTTAGGCAGAATGTTGTCTCCGAAATCAAATCTCCTTTTTATCTGCTCTACAGCTGTAACAAGGAAAGCTCTGCAATTTGTGCGGAATCTTGTCATTTCGTCTTTGTCCATGTACAGATTTGGGCTTTCAGCTGTTCTCTTTACCACAGATGCTCCAAAATATACCTACTCTAACATAAAAAACTCTCGTTCATTCCTTGGGTTGATGTCAGAGAGGGGTGTTTTCAATACATAATCACGATTCATGTACATAAGTAGGAACTCCTTGTATAAATCACTCACTTGGCCATACAGTGAAGTGATGACCGGTCTCTCGCTTTGAAACAAACGATTAAACTGGGTGAACTTTTGCAATACACAGTCCAGGAAGCAATAATATAGTCTAATGAAAGGATCATGCAATTTCTCATAAGTGCTGTTAATCATACTTGCAGATACATTCTTTGTGGGTTGGCATAGCAGACCTGTGAAGTACAGTTGGAGTGGCCCCCACTGTTCAAGTAGTCTTTTAACAACAGCTTCATATGAAAGCCACCGTGTCCTTGATGGTGATACAATCCTATGGTTTGGAGTTGCAGAAAACCTCTGAAATTCACTGAACTGAGTTAAACTTTTCGAGGATTGTTTCAGTGTGTTATGTACATCATGTGCTAATTGTTCTACACCCTGTGGTAATTCCTTACAGGCTTCTGATGCACACAAATGTGCAGAGTGACATATGCATTTCATGATATATATGCCAGGACAAAGTTCTTTGAATCAGCTACTAACAGAGTTATGCACACCCATCATTGTGCTGCACCTGTCTGATCCAAAGCCAATTATGTTGGAAGAAGGTATATCAAATTGGCTGAAGGAGTTCATAATTGTAGAAAAAAGTCTGTTGGCTGTTGCACCTTCATTTGCACCAGCTGGGTCTTCTATGCTGAATATGGGAACCAAATCCCAAAAATTTGTAACAACACAATCTCCCTCGGGAAACCTAACCATTATCACCACATTTTTAGAAGTTGAAATATCTGTAGATTCGTCTACCAGAATACTAAACTTGGTCTGCCTCAGTTTGTCTGCTAAGCTTTCTTTGTGACTAACTGCCATGACATTTCCAACTACACTTTGACATTTTGTTCTTTTAAACTTTTTCTCTTTGGCTATAGCAGAATCGGGAAAACAATCTTTAAGAACATCACCCATATGATCAGCCACTCTGAAACTCATGTTATGCTCCATCATCATTGCAATAAGTTTAATCTCTGCATTTTTGACAGCATCAGTTTTATTGACCTGACCAGTACTAGCACCAGCAAATGCATCCAAAATTGTCCTTGTTGAGGAGGGAACACTATTGTTTTTATGTTTCTCACTCTTCTCATGTAGTTTCAGCGGTGTAATTTGGGCTGACATCTCAACGTTACATTTAACCCTTAAAAAGCGGCTCACCACTTAAGTCGAGTTAAATAAAGCTGGACTATGTGGCGGCGCTCGACATAGGTCGAGTGGCAATTTCAGCACGTAATGTGGCTGAGAGAGAGAGACAAGTGGTGGCAGGAGACTAGCGAGCGTATGACTGCTCCAGACCACTGCGGCGAACCTACTGACACAAATCTCAGCTCCCTCCTACCTCTCTCACTCGCTACATACTCAATTATGTACCGAAAGTACCGAATTACCTGCTTTTTGCACTCGCGTTGCACGGTTATTGCAAGAAAACTATCCATCATACAAGGATCGTTATGGTGTCATTCGAAAGCTCTGTTTATGCCCTTTCAGGGATAGATACTTGTTTTACGTTCTGGGTCTTATTTAGGCATGAAAATGATCACGTAAACAGCCCTATTTTGGCTAAAAACACCCCGCTGGGCGGTACACATAAATAAACCGCATAGGCCGCTCGTAAGGTGTTAACACACACTGCCTTGCGGGGGTCTTTTTTTGATGGCTTTATCCATGGGCACTTTGTTTCCCATGCTTTCCTGTACTTTTGTTCACGTCTTGGTCTCTTTATTTTGCTTACACATTTTATTTTTTGTTCCTCTTGCTTGCTTTCTTGGAATTTCCCTCACTGGAGTCAGTCGAAGGGCTAGAGTCTGTGTCAGAGTCACTTGTGTCAGGCATACTGATTATCTGAAATATCTGTCACTGTCTATTACCTGTGTAAAATACAATTAAGAAAACATGACAGTCTCACCATGTAAAATAAGCCTCATGCATGAGTTGCTTAGCCGACACACAGAGAGAGGCTCTGCAGTGCTTGACTTCAACCCATGTGTTACTGTGTGTCAGATAAACAGCTCATAAATAAAGCTTATTATACACTTGCAGGTTTGCTTGTTTTCAGCAATCAATTATTTTGCCTTCTGACATAAATGTAAATGACACGTACTGCGCTCTGTATCCTAAGAACACTGAGCAAGGACTACTATCCTATCCATCAGACCCAGCAGTGAGGTACAGACAGGAATATAACGAGACTTGAGGGGTACGTGAACTAAACACGACGGTTGCAGCACTGCAGCGGGGAAAGAGAGATATGCTTATATGCTAGAGAGGGAGTATTTCTTAATTTTTCTGTTATTTGCCTAATATCAAATTATATTACTTTTGCCCCTAATTATCGTACAGTTTCCTGAATTATTTTGTTATCGTACGCTTGATATCGTATATCGTACACTTGGTCAAATTATCGTTCGTACGTCTGGCAACGCTGCCATGGGAACCTTCTCAGGAGAGAGCCCCATGCGTCACCAAACTGCACAATTATACTAGGCAGTCGTGCTCTCATTAACACCACAAAAGTAATCAAGTAAAACATAAGACAACATTGTGTAAACTTATGATAACGAAACAATTGCACCAAGGCTAAATAAACTAACTAATTATATTGCTATCAAAATGGCAGCACAGACTGCAGGCGCCGTCCTGCTAGCAACGGGTAAGAAAGACAGAGGGATATCACGCGACTAGCCTCTCCCAAAGCCCCCTCAATATAACAAAAGCTTATGCAATTGTAACTCACTCACAAATGACACAGGCTACAAAACCTATTTGGGAGTGACACCCTCACACCCAGGGGGAGTCTGTTTGTGCATCTTGAAACAACAGACTGCTTATACTTCAATAACACTACAAGACACACAACTACAGTCTTTTTAGTATTTTTATATTTTGTTTATTTTATTATTTAAATATTTTCTTCTATACAGAAACACAGCAACTCCTACTTTACGACCCTACGCTGGGCTACATACGGCAACCAACAAACACCAGACGTAAACATGTTAATCAAACCAAAGTAGGAGGCTACACCAACACTGACTGAACAGTGAGGGTTCTCCTTAAAACATACCCTCCCGTGACAAACAATCAACCAGAACATTATCAGTGCCCTTAAAATGCCACACATCCAAACTCTGTTCCAGCAGCAGAGCCTCACCTGACACTGATTAACTGCCCAGTCCATCACAAGACTGGCACTTCTCTTCGCTCTCTCCGGCAACGGGACCTGCCAATAACCTGTCACTAATTTCATCTTAGTGATAAACGTGGCAGCCCCGATGCGGTCTATGGGGTTGTCAACTCTGGGTAATGGAGAGGTGTCTGTCTGGGATAATGCACTAACACTACTGCAATCAACCCAAAAACGGATCTTGCCACTCTGCTCAGGTGGCAAAGTCACTGGCAAAGACCACTCACGATATCCCTTATCCCTCAGACCCTTCTCCAACATGTAGTCCAGCTCTGCTTCTAGGACAGGCTTTCAAGCAGGATTTATACGGTAGGGAGCCAACTTGAACTTTGCACTGTCTCCAGCCTCTATGTCGGGTGCCACCCCGGACATCAGGCCTGGAGAATCAACAAACATGCGGAAGTACTGCCACAGCCTAGTAAACAACTCCTCTTGGCGCTTAGGAACAAGAGGTTGCAACTTATCTCGAAGAACAACATTCTCATTGCCCTCCCACAACCCAGCCGGGACCGCAGCCTCTAAACTATAGTCTCCCTCCTTCCCCTCCTTCGTCCCTAATACAGCCAGGTCATGAGAGGAACAATCTGTACCACCTGTGCAGTCACTCCCACAGTTCATAAGTGCCAAGGCTTCCCCGCCGATACCATACATGCGCACCCCCGCATTCCTTGCGGCTACACCTGCCTGCGCAACATCACCTCCAATAGCGCCACGGCCTGATGCAGTCGGTCTATGGTAGGGCTGTTGCATTTTAATAGGGCAGCATTGGGAGGCTATGCGATGGTCGGGCGTATCTATTACATAGTCAACCTCACCAACCTGCTTAATGACCTGCTACTGATGTTACGACCGGGAATCGTATAAAACAAGGGCTATTAATCATTGGACTAGAAAGGCACACAGCCACAACGGTAACACTAGATCCATCCCTCGAATTTATAATGCCGGCGCACAAAAACACCTATACCCCCTCCAGAGTTAAATCTGCGATAGCGGGGTATCCTCTAACTCGGTATAAATGCACTACTACTACAGGCTGATGATCTCTGATACAGCCTGATCACAACAACATACAATTACGTTAATAATGTATACAAGGAAAAGGATAGAGAGCTTAATTAAATCACTGGAATGATTTAATGCAAACAAGAAGAAGGTATAATTAAAGTTACTCTAAACAATAATAAACTGTCACTCCTATATTAAAGAAAGTGAACGAAAGTCCTAAAGCATCGATCAGGAATCTTCTGAAGAAAGTCTGATGCTGCTTAATAAGGTGTTAAGATGATCGAATCGGATTTTGAACTGTTATATAAAGCAGGAACAAGATATGACAAGTGTAGGGACATACAGTGTTAACTGGCACGGGAATAACGATAAATGCACACTAGTATTATCTCCAACAACAAAAGAAGTACTTCCTCAGGCAACAAAAGCCTGCTCGGGTTGTGCAACTCAACAACAACCAAGGCTTACAATCAACGTGAATAAAAATGCTGCATACATAACATAAGAGTTTATAATCTTAATCGGGTGTCTGCTAGGCGAATAAAGTCTAGCTGGGATGTAGTAGGCTAGGAAACAATGGCTGAGCAAGCGGCTCGTAGCCTAGCGAGGTCCTTAAGACTGTGCGGCCAAATTACGTTAAATGACGGGGTGCTCTCTTGAGAGATCCAGATCGCTAGTATCTGGTTCTCTCCTGGCGACCCTCTCAAAGTCAAAGCAAAACGAGTTAGCACAGTGTTGGGTGGCAGAGGCAAAAGCCCTCACTCGCAACACAGTGCTAAACTCACAAGGTACACAGTCAGAAAGACAACCTAGGCTTCCCACGTACCCGTTGCGATTGTACAGGTTCAACAAAACCTGGTACACATCAGAAATCACAACAACAATAGCCTCACCCCAGTCTAGCATTAAATAGCCCAGCAGACAACCAAGAAACAGGTACGGAGACACCACGAGTGTGTCGAACCTCTACAGACAAAATGTTAACCCCTCCAAAATGTCTAACTAAACATGAGATATCTGAGAGCTTCAGCATATAATACGATGGCCGATATGTGAAATCGTGCAGAACCAAAGGGGGGTTATGATGTTAAATAGATTGGAAGAATGAGAGGTAAGAAGTTGAGAGAGAGAGAAAGTGTTCTATAGGTAGAAGTCGGGGACAGGTAGCAAGGGAGATGTGAAGGGTATGCTGCTCAGGCAAGCTCTGAGCAAGGAAGACATAAGGCAGCAGGGAGTGCGGGGGGGAACAACTTCCTGACGCGGCGGGAGGGTAGTGAGGCGGCCAGCCACTCAGAGGGCCCGGCCGTGGCATGACGTCACCGAGACAACGTGTAACACTACGCGACTACCCTCTGCCTCCTGTACTTACTCACTCACACTCTCTAGCTGTATCATTCAGTCTTTAAACATATAACTGATGATATAAAATATAATGCATTGTCACAGGCGAAAATAAAGACCACTTCTGTACTGCCTGTGACATGACGATTCACAAGAAAGAAAGTACAGCATTGTAGATAGACTGTAGCCAAATACACTGCCCTGGCGAGTGTTAGCGAGTGGCCAAGTGAGCGGCTGAGCCCACGTGGAATTCTGCTAAGCTGCAGGCGTCCGCCCCCTCCCCCCCCAAGATATTAGACGCTCAACCATGAGCTCCATATCTGACAAGCAGAACGCCGATAAGACTCGCCACCCCTAATCACTTCGCAACAAAGAAGGCAAAGCTCAGTTCTCATCAACATAAAAATTACAACCCCTCCCAACACATTAGCTTAATTCATACTGCTATGCTCCTAGAGCGAGCTTCTACTAGCCCAGCCTTCTGAGAGAAGTACAGGTTCGACTCAGAACTTCAGCTATAACATACTTAAAAAAATTAACTATTAAAGAAAGAATTTTTATAGAATTTTCATTTTTAATATGTTTATGGCGGCTGCACTTACAGGGGCAAGCCAATTTTACTCCACTCTCAACACACACTGACTGAACGGCGGGGGTTCTCCTGCAAACAAACCCTCCCGTGACAATCAATCAGCCAAAACATTATCAGTGCCCTTAGCCTGCCACACATCCAACTTGTGTTCCGGCAGCACAACAACACCTGACACTGATAAACTGCCCAGTTCATCACAAGACTGGCACTTCTCTTCGCTCTTTCCGGCAACGGGACCTGCCAAAAGCCTTTCACTAGTTCTACCTTCGTGATAGGCGATGCAGCCCCGATGCGGTCTATGGTGTCGTCAACTATCCATAAGGTATAGGCGTCTGTCAGGGATAATTCACACCCACTCTTGCAATCAACACACACCCTGATCTTGCCACTTAACACAGGTTGCAAAGTTACAGGCAACGACCACTCACGACATTCCTTATCCCTCAGACCCTTGGGTAATCGATAGGTGTCTGTCAGGGATAATGCTTCCACACTCTTACAATCACCATACACACAGATCTTGCCACTCAACTCAGGTTGCAAACTCACTGGCAACAACCACTCATGATATCCCTTATCCCTCAGACCCTTTTTCCACATGTCGTCTAGCTCTGTTTTCACGACAGGCTGTTGAGCAGGATTTATACGGTAGGGAATTAAACTGAGCCTTGCACTGTCTCCAGCCTCCATGTCGGATTCTACCCCGTACATCAGGCCTGGAGAAGCAACAAACATGCGGATGCACTGCCACAGCCTAGTAAACAACTTATCTCGCAGAACAACATGCCTAGTGCCCTCCCACAACCCAGTCGAGACCGCAGCTTCTAACCTGTAGTCTCCCTCCTTCTCCACCTTCTTCCCTAGAACAGCCAGGTCATGAGAGGGACAATCAGTACCACCTGTGCAGTCACTCCCATAGTTCATTATTGCTAAGGCTTCCCCGCCGATACCGTACATGCACACCCCCGCATTCCTTATGACTACATCTGCCTGCGCAGCATCACCGCTTTTAGCGACATGGCCAGATACAGTCGGTCTATGGTAGGGCTGTTGCATTCGACTAGAGCAGCATTGGGAGGCTATGCGACGACCGGGCAAATCCACTCCACAGCCAACCTCACCAATCTGCTCTAAGTCCTCCTTCTGACCACCACCCTTGGCAGCCATGGGTCGACCCTGACCTGACAACCATGTCCAAGCCTCATCGCCCACCTTGAACCACCGAAACAACGAGGCTAACGGTCTATCAACATTCAGGTGACCTGCCCGCGGAACATCTTGCACCGCCTGAGTTGTGAGGCTCGGGTGCTCGGCACGACCAGTGGGGTATGAACCGAGCTGGTGCTGGAGCGCTGCACACTGCTGCTCAGGCAGGTGCTCTAGCGCTTCCACATCCACCAGACTCGTGTCCCCCGCCCACTGCTCCGCCGAGACATGACAATCTCTACTCTCCTCCACCTGTGCCCTACTGCCCCCCTCTCCTTCTCCACCTTGGCCGCTGCAGACCAACGCAGGGACAGTAGGCTGCTCAGGTGGTTGCCTCACAACCTCCTCCAACAGGTTCACATGACATGTTTCCCCGTCCTCGTGTTTGATCTCGACAGCACCATTACCACACTTCTGAACTTCCGGATCCTCCAACTGCAGTTTACAAATATCTGAGGGAACCAACCTGTCTAAATGCTTCCGAAGCAACCCAAGTCCTCCCCCAATATCAAACTGAGCAACCCTTTTTTCTCTCTGTGCGTAACGTTGCTGCCTCGGAGTCTCTTCCTGCCCTACCTCCTCACTAGCTGTGACAGGTCCTGGGGCTTCTCCAGACTCCAACAATGGTGCCAATACTGAGTCGCCAAGAAGCACTGCTGGCTGGTACTAAACTCTCCAAACTTTCACCAACATTAGCCGTCTTCTTCCAACCGTTCCTCCGTTGATCAGAAGACTGAGGAATAGGCTGTGACACTTTGGATGCAAGAGATCTTGTAACAACGCACGCCATAGGTTGTACATGACTCTTCTCTACCCACTCCTGTTCCTCCCTACTCACGTCGGCCGGCTTCTCGGCAACGACTAAGGGTGAAACCTCAGAAGTAGGCATCGCAAAGTCGTTGCCGAGAAGGAGGTCGACGCCCCCAACAGGCAAGTTCTCCAAAATTCCCACATCCAACTCTCGTGTCACACCATCTACCTCCAGTTCCATCCTGACCAACAGGTATGACCTGATAGCATTGATACCTTGCCTCACAACCACCCGTGCCGCGTTTATTGGTCTACCAGTAAAGTTCTTCATCAAAGTCTGAGAGGCACCCATGTCTCGCAACAGCTCAACTCCATGCTTCTTACCAGCCCACTTCACGCAGCCACGCCCTCGATGGTCACAAAAGACATCGCGGACAGGGTTCGAGCCTTCCGGATTCTTCTCCACTGGCTGTGTCCCAGCCTCTGACGTTATACCCCGGGCAAACTCAGACGACTTCGGGGACACCCCAATGTTGCGAGCCAAAGACACAACTACATTAGGTAGCTTGCTTGGACAGGCTCTTGCAAAATGCCCCTTTTCATGACAATGAAAACACTCTAACTCCCTGTTGGGCTTCCCTTGAGGTGGGGAAGGGCCCGGACCCTTCTTAAACGGGACGGTACTAGGTTTATGGTCAATTTTGGTGTCGTTGCTCTTTTTCTTAGTGTAATTATGTGTATCAGTGTTTCGGGGAGGGAGAGGGTTACGCTCCTTATTGCCTGCATCACTTCTGTGCAAGACCGAATCCACGAATCAAAGATAACCGAAGGTCAGCCATCTCAGCTGCCTCCTGAAGAGTTTTCGGGTTCTTTTCTTTAAGATTCAACGTCAAATCGCCGCCCGTACACTTGAAAAATTGTTCTAGAAGCATCAGCTGTTTCAACTCCACAAACGTCGATGCCTTCTCAGAACGCAGCCAGTTTATAAATGCATCAGACAGATCCCGGGCTTGCTCAAGAAAGGTGCACTCACGACCCTTCGTTACACCCCGGAACTTCAATCTGTACGTCTCTGGTTGTAACTCATATGCCCGCAGGACAGCCTCCTTCAATAACTCATAATCGATGCACGACTCCAAGGGCAATGCATCATATGCCTTGAGTCCTTTGCCAACCAACCTAGAGGAAACAAGGGCTGCCCACTTAACCTCGGGCCATTGGTGCTCCCGGCACTTCTTCTCAACACGCATGAAAAATTCGGTGACACCCGACTCATCAAATACAGGGACCAACTTGAGCAGGTGCGATAAAGACTGATCAAGACCTCGATTCCCAGAACCGAGACGCTGCCCTGTCGACTCCACCCGAGACTTCTCAAGATCTATGTCTGCACAGTACTTAGACTTTCTCTCCTCAGCCTCATTCTCTCGCTGCCGTTGCTCAAGCTCATACCTGGCCCTTCTCTCCTCAGCCTGAATCTTAGCCATCTCAAACTCCCGCTGTTGCTGCTAAGATTCCCGCTGCTGCTGCATCTTAGCCATCTCCAGCTGGAAGAGCATCTCTGCAGTTAAACCATGAGGAGGAGGAGATGCAACAATTGGAGACTCACCCTAGTGCAAACCACGCTGCCAGTGACTATCGACCTGCGGGTACGTACCCGGCTCCGGAGCCCGAGGAGGTGCCATGGTAGGAGTCGAGTGGAATGGGGGCTGGGCCGAAGGTGCCCCAGCTCCCGCTCCACCCGAAGCCCCACGCACCCCGCCGAGCACACAGGCCACCAGGTCACCTCTCGACATGCTGCTAGTGCCCACATGCCCCATGACCGTGGCCAAACACTGGAGACCATACCGATCAATCCCCGACACCCGGTCAACAGTAATAAGCATCTCCAGAAACTTTCTTGCATCCTCCTCACTAGTTATAACTCTAATGCCTTCGGACAAACCCCGCTGCTGCACCTCAGAGTCTGTTTCCCGTACTGTGTCCTCACTGTACACTGATCCGTCGTCCGACATATTGTCCACCAAAAATTCTCAACGTTTATAAACAAAAAGAAGTACCTAACTCTTATGTAGCAGTATTGACTCAAAATATAAAATACTCAAAGACTCTTAAATGTTATACTACTTGCCAAAAAAATTCCACGTGTCCACTATATTCCTTTAAACAAAAAACAAATGACCACAACACTCCTGCAATATTTCTCTAAGTTCACAAAATCCTAAGCAAGGTCGCCATTTGTTACGACCGGGACTCGTATAAAACAAGGGCTCTTAATCATTGGACTAGAAAGGCACACAGCCACAACGGTAACACTATATCCAACCCTCAAACTTATAATGCCGGCGCACAAAAACACCTATACCCTCCAGAGTTAAATCTGCGATAGCGGGGTATCCTCTAACTCGGTATAAATGCACTACTACTACAGCCTGATGATCTCTGATACAGCCTGATTACAACAACATACAATTACGTTAATAATGTATACAAGGAAAAGGATAGAGAGCTTAATTAAATCACTGGAATGATTTAATGCAAACAAGAAGAAGGTATAATTAAAGTTACTCTAAACAATAATAAACTGTCACTCCTACATTAAAGAAAGTGAACGAAAGTCCTAAAGCATCGAGCAGGAATCTTCTGAAGAAAGTCTGATGCTGCTTAAGATGATCGAATCGGATTTTGAACTGTTATATAAAGCAGGAACAAGATATGACAAGTGTAGGGACATACAGTGTTAACTGGCACGGGAATAACGATAAATGCACACTAGTATTATCTCCAACAACAAAAGAAGTACTTCCTCAGGCAACACAAAAGCCTGCTCGGGTTGTGCAACTCAACAACAACCAAGGCTTATAATCAACGTGAATAAAAATGCTGCATACATAACATAAGAGTTTTTAATCTTAATCGGGTGTCTGCTAGGCGAATAAAGTCTAGCTGGGATGTAGTAGGCTAGGAAACAATGGCTGAGCAAGCGGCTCGTAGCCTAGCGAGGTCCTTAAGACTGTGCGGCCAAATTAGGTTAAATGACGGGGTGCTCTCTTGAGAGATCCAGATCGCTAGTATCTGGTTCTCTCCTGGCGACCCTCTCAAAGTCAAAGCAAAACGAGTTAGCACAGTGTTGGGTGGCAGAGGCAAAAGCCCTCACTCGCAACACAGTGCTAAACTCACAAGGTACACAGTCAGAAAGACAACCTAGGCTTCCCACGTATCCGTTGCGATTGTACAGGTTCAACAAAACCTGGTACACATCAGAAATCACAACAACAATAGCCTCACCCCAGTCTAGCATTAAATAGCCCAGCAGACAACCAAGAAACAGGTAGGGAGACACCGCGAGTGTGTCGAACCTCTACAGACAAAATGTTAACCCCTCCAAAATGTCTAACTAAACATGAGATATCTGAGAGCTTCAGCATATAATACGATGGCCGATATGTGAAATCGTGCAGAACCAAAGGGGGGTTATGATGTTAAATAGATTGGAAGAATGAGAGGTAAGAAGTTGAGAGAGAGAGAAAGTGTTCTATAGGTAGAAGTCGGGGACAGGTAGCAAGGGAGATGTGAAGGGTATGCTGCTCAGGCAAGCTCTGAGCAAGGAAGACACAAGGCAGCAGGGAGTGCGGGGGGAACAACTTCCTGACGCGGCGGGAGGGTAGTGAGGGGGCCAGCCACTCAGAGGGCCCTGCCGTGGCATGACGTCACCGAGACAACGTGTAACACTACGCAACTACCCTCTGCCTCCTGTACTTAATCACTCACACTCTCTAGCTGTATCATTCAGTCTTTAAACTTATAACTGATGATATAAAATATAATGCATTGTCACAGGCGAAAATAAAGACCACTTCTGTACTGCCTGTGACATGACGATTCACAAGAAAGAAAGTACAGCATTGTAGATGGACTGTAGCCAAATACACTGCCCTGGCGAGTGTTAGTGAGTGGCCAAGTGAGCGGCTGATCCAACGTGGAATTCTGCTAAGCTGCAGGCGTCCGCCCCCCCCCCCCCAAGATATTAGACGCTCAACCATGAGCTCCATATCTGACATGCAGAACGCCGATAAGACTCGCCACCCCTAATCACTTCGCAACAAAGAAGGCAAAGCTCAGTTCTCATCAACATAAAAATAACAACCCCTCCCAACACAATAGCTTAATTCATACTGCTATGCTCCTAGAGCGAGCTTCTACTAGCCCAGCCTTCTGAGAGAAGTACAGGTTCGACTCAGAACTTCAGCTATAACATACTTAAAAAATTTAACTATTAAAGAAAGAATTTTTATAGAATTTTCATTTTTAATATGTTTATGGCGGCTGCACTTACAGGGGCAAGCCAATTTTACTCCACTCTCAACACACACTGACTGAACGGCGGGGGTTCTCCTGCAAACAAACCCTCCCGTGACAAACAATCAGCCAAAACATTATCAGTGCCCTTAGCCTGCCACACATCCAACTTGTGTTCCGGTAGCACAACAACACCTGACACTGATAAACTGCCCAGTTCATCACAAGACTGGCACTTCTCTTCGCTCTTTCCGGCAACGGGACCTGCCAAAAGCCTTTCACTAGTTCTACCTTCGTGATAGGCGATGCAGCCCCGATGCGGTCTATGGTGTCGTCAACTCTCGATAAGGTATAGGCGTCTGTCAGGGATAATTCACACCCACTCTTGCAATCAACACACACCCTGATCTTGCCACTTAACACAGGTTGCAAAGTTACAGGCAACGTCCACTCACGACATTCCTTATCCCTCAGACCCTTGGGTAATCGATAGGTGTCTGTCAGGGATAATGCTTCCACACTCTTACAATCACCATACACACAGATCTTGCCACTCAACTCAGGTTGCAAACTCACTGGCAACAACCACTCATGATATCCCTTATCCCTCAGACCCTTTTTCCACATGTCGTCTAGCTCTGTTTTCACGACAGGCTGTTGAGCAGGATTTATACGGTAGGGAATTAAACTGAGCCTTGCACTGTCTCCAGCCTCCATGTCGGATTCTACCCCGTACATCAGGCCTGGAGAAGCAACAAACATGCGGATGCACTGCCACAGCCTAGTAAACAACTTATCTCGCAGAACAACATGCCTAGTGCCCTCCCACAACCCAGTCGAGACCGCAGCTTCTAACCTGTAGTCTCCCTCCTTCTCCACCTTCTTCCCTAGAACAGCCAGGTCATGAGAGGGACAATCAGTACCACCTGTGCAGTCACTCCCATAGTTCATTATTGCTAAGGCTTCCCCGCCGATACCGTACATGCACACCCCCGCATTCCTTATGACTACATCTGCCTGCGCAGCATCACCGCTTTTAGCGACATGGCCAGATACAGTCGGTCTATGGTAGGGCTGTTGCATTCGACTAGAGCAGCATTGGGAGGCTATGCGACGACCGGGCAAATCCACTCCACAGCCAACCTCACCAATCTGCTCAAAGTCCTCCTTCTGACCACCACCCTTGGCAGCCATGGGTCGACCCTGACCTGACAACCATGTCCAAGCCTCATCGCCCACCTTGAACCACCGAAACAACGAGGCTAATACTGAGTCGCCAAGAAGCACTGCTGGCTGGTACTAAACTCTCCAAACTTTCACCAACATTAGCCGTCTTCTTCCAACCGTTCCTCCGTTGATCAGAAGACTGAGGAATAGGCTGTGACACTTTGGATGCAAGAGATCTTGTAACAACGCATGCCATAGGTTGTACATGACTCTTCTCTACCTACTCCTGTTCCTCCCTACTCACGTCGGCCGGTTTCTCGGCAACGACTAAGGGTGAAACCTCAGAAGTAGGCACCGCAAAGTCGTTGCCGAGAAGGAGGTCAACGCCCCCAACAGGCAAGTTCTCCACAATTCCCACATCCAACTCTCGTGTCACACCATCTACCTCCAGTTCCATCCTGACCAACGGGTATGACCTGATAGCATTGATACCTTGCCTCACAACCACCCGTGCCGCGTTTATTGGTCTACCAGTAAAGTTCTTCATCAAAGTCTGAGAGGCACCCGTGTCTCGCAACAGCTCAACTCCATGCTTCTTACCAGCCCACTTCACGCAGCCACGCCCTCGATGGTCACAAAAGACATCGCGGACAGGGTTCGAGACTTCCGGATTCTTCTCCACTGGCTGTGTCCCAGCCTCTGACGTTATACCCCGGGCAAACTCAGACGACTTCGGGGACACCCCAATGTTGCGAGCCAAAGACACAACTGCATTAGGTAGCTTGCTTGGACAGGCTCTTGCAAAATGCCCCTTTTCATGACAATGAACACACTCTAACTCCCCCTTGGGCTTCCCTTGAGGTGGGGAAGGGCCCGGACCCTTCTTAAACGGGACGGTACTAGGTTTATGGTCAATTTTGGTGTCGTTGCTCTTTTTCTTAGTGTAATTATGTGTATCAGTGTTTCGGGAAGGGAGAGGGTTACGCTCCTTATTGCCTGCATCACTTCTCTGTGCAAGACCGAATCCACGAATCAAAGATAACCGAAGGTCAGCCATCTCAGCTGCCTCCTGAAGAGTTTTCGGGTTCTTTTCTTTAAGATTCAACGTCAAATCGCCGCCCGTACACTTGAAAAATTGTTCTAGAAGCATCAGCTGTTTCAACTCCTCAAACGTCGATGCCTTCTCAGAACGCAGCCAGTTTCTAAATGCATCGGACAGATCCCGGGCTTGCTCAAGAAAGGTGCACTCACGACCCTTCGTTACACCCCGGAACTTCAATCTGTACGTCTCTGGTTGTAACTCATATGCCCGCAGGACAGCCTCCTTCAATAACTCATAATCGATGCACGACTCCAAGGGCAATGCATCATATGCCTTGAGTCCTTTGCCAACCAACCTAGAGGAAACAAGGGCTGCCCACTTAACCTCGGGCCATTGGTGCTCCCGGCACTTCTTCTCAACACGCATGAAAAATTCGGTGACACCCGACTCATCAAATACAGGGACCAACTTGAGCAGGTGCGATAAAGACTGATCATGACCTCGATTCCCAGAACCGAGACGCTGCCCTGTCGACTCCACCCGAGACTTCTCAAGATCTATGTCTGCACAGTACTTAGACTTTCTCTCCTCAGCCTCATTCTCTCGCTGCCGTTGCTCAAGCTCATACCTGGCCCTTCTCTCCTCAGCCTGAATCTTAGCCATCTCAAACTCCCGCTGTTGCTGCTCAGATTCCCGCTGCTGCTGCATCTTAGCCATCTCCAGCTGGAAGAGCATCTCTGCAGTTAAACCATGAGGAGGAGGAGATGCAACAATTGGAGACTCACCCAAGTGCAAACCACGCTGCCAGTGACTATCGACCTGCGGGTACGTACCCGGCTCCGGAGCCCGAGGAGGCGCCATGGTAGGAGTCGAGTGGAATGGGGGCTGGGCCGAAGGTGCCCCAGCTCCCGCTCCCCCCGAAGCCCCACGCACCCCGCCGAGCACACAGGCCACCAGGTCACCTCTCGACATGCTGCTAGTGCCCACATGCCCCATGACCGTGGCCAAACACTGGAGACCATACCGATCAATCCCCGACACCCGGTCAACAGTAATAAGCATCTCCAGAAACTTTCTTGCATCCTCCTCACTAGTTATAACTCTAATGCCTTCGGACAAACCCCGCTGCTGCACCTCAGAGTCTGTTTCCCGTACTGTGTCCTCACTGTACACTGATCCGTCGTCCGACATATGTCCACCGAAAATTCTCAACGTTTATAAACAAAAAGAAGTACCTAACTCTTATGTAGCAGTATTGACTCAAAATATAAAATACTCGAAGACTCTTAAGTGTTATACTACTTGCCAAAAAAAATCCACGTGTCCACTATATTCCTTTAAACAAAAAACAAATGACCACAACACTCCTGCAATATTTCTCTAAGTTCACAAAATCCTAAGCAAGGTCGCCATTTGTTACGACCGGGACTCATATAAAACAAGGGCTCTTAATCATTGGATTAGAAAGGCACACAGCCACAACGGTAACACTAGATCCAACCCTCAAACTTATAATGCCGGCGCACAAAAACACCTATACCCTCCAGAGTTAAATCTGCGATAGCGGTGTTACGATCCAGGTTCTCAAAGACACAGGGCTCTTCAACATTGGACTAGATAATGGCAAAATGCAACAACGGTAACACTAGATCCAACCCCTGCCTTAAACACTGGAAAACAAAACACCATTACCGCCCTGAGTCGTGCCTGGACAACGAGGTATCCTATGACTCGGTAACTGGTGCACACACACTAGGCTGACGCTCGATGAAACAGCCTATTCTCAAACAGTAAAAGATTACTCGATTAGGATACACAAAGAAAAGATAGTTAACGTGATTAATTAACGTTACGGTAGATACTCAAATAACTGGCACTCCTGTATTAAAGAAAGTGCAATGCTAGTCCTGCAACATCAACTGGAAACTTCTGAGATAAGTCTGATGCTGGGAAGATGTTCGTAAAGAATCTTGAACAATTATAATGCAGAATATGGGTCACAATAAATACTAGGATATATAGTAATAATAGGCAGGCGAATAATAAAGACTGCGCAAAGGTAGTAATGCTCGACAACTAAAGAAATGCTTCGTGACACAACGCAACAGCCTACTAGGGTTGTGCAACTCAACAACAACCTCGGCTCAAAAGTGCAGTGAATAATGTTGCATACATATAATAATGGGGGCTTATCTCTAACCAGTGTCTGCTCAGTTAATAAAGTCTAGCTGGGGTATCAAGGCAGGGCAACAATGGGTGAGCATGCGGCTCGTAGCCTAATGTTGTCCGAAGGTGGTATAATGAAGATTACGTTATATGACGGGGATGCTCTCTTGATAAATCCAGGTCTCTAGTACCTAGTTCTATCCTGGCGATCCCTCAGAAGTCAACACAAAGAGGCAGCACTATGTTGTGAGGGATAGGCTATGGCCCTCTCACACCACAGCGCTGTGCTCGCAAAATAAACCCACCCGAAGACAACTTAGGCTCCCACAGTACCTGTCGATGTCGTGCAGGGCTTAGCTAACACTGCACACATCGGAGACAACGACACGGTAACCCTACCCCTAGTCTAGCTTTAGATAACCAAGCAGAATCACTCAACACCTTGCCAGGGAGACATATACCGGTCTACAACCTTCCCGAGAGAGGACACATACGGAAAAGTCCGTCTCTCTAACCTCAATAAAGCATAATACCTCCTTAACCTAATACATGGAAATATCTGAGAGCTTCGCGTACAATACGACTGGTCGACGGTGAACGTCTATGCTGAAACCAGAAGGGATGTTGAGTTTAACACCTTACGAGCGGCCTATGCGGTTTATTTATGTGTACCGCACAGCGGGGTGTTTTTAGCCAAAATAGGGCTGTTTACGTGATCATTTTCATGCCTAAATAAGACCCAGAACGTAAAACAAGTACCTATCCCTGAAAGGGCATAAACAGAGCTTTCGAATGACACCATAACGATCCTTGTATGATGGATAGTTTTCTTGCAATAACCGTGCAACGCGAGTGCAAAAAGCAGGTAATTCGGTACTTTCGGTACATAATTGAGTATGTAGCGAGTGAGAGAGGGAGGAGGGAGCTGAGATTTGTGTCAGTAGGTTCGCCGCGGTGGTCTGGAGCAGTCATACGCTCGCTAGTCTCCTGCCACCACTTGTCTCTCTCTTTCAGCCACATTACGTGCTGAAATTGCCACTCGAGTTATGTCGAGCGCCGCCACATAGTCCAGCTTTATTTAACTCGACTTATGTTGCTCGCCGCTAATTATGGGTTAATAAAGATTAGAGATTGAGAAAGGAGAAGTCGAGAGAGAGAAATAGTATGCAAAGTGGCGAGTATGGGGGACAGAATTGCAAAGGATGTAGGCGATACGCGTGTCAGGCAAGCTCTGAGCTGGTAAAGAACACGAGGCCGCGATGGGAAGGGACTAGTTGACCACCCGGCCGCCAACGCCGTCAGCGCCCAAGCGAGCCGCGTCATAGCTCACCCCGCTGCCAGGTGTACTCCCTCACCCTCTCTCGCTCGCCTCCCACACCAGCAACATTTATATTATAGCGAATATAAAATACAAGGCGCGGTCACAGACCAAAACAAAGACCATTTCTGGACTGTCTGTGGCAACACGACACTAATTAAATAAAGCAGATCATTCTAGGACAACTGTAGCCCATCCCCCCATTCTGGCGAGCGCTAGCGAGCTGCAATGCCCCACGCAACCATTCTGCTAACGCCGGAGGCGTCACCCCCCCCCCCCCCCCAAGATATGGGACACTCAACCATGAGCCCATATCTGAACAGGCAGAATGTCGCTAGAATCTGCCACTCCTAACCACTCTGCCACTCATGGAATGCAAGCTCAGTCTCCTCAAACAAAAATACAACAACATTTATATATAAAAAAATCTTATCACCCTTCCCAAATATAATACATTAATTCATAACATCGTGCTCCCAGAGCGAGCTTTAAGAAGCACAGCCTACTTAGGGAAAATCATCTGCACTCAGTACTCAGCTACAATATCATCTTAAAATTAATTATCTAAGAGAAAGAGTTTTTATTTAATTTTTCATATTTTATTTTAATGTTGTTTTTGGCGGCTAGTATAGATGTAGCCTAACTTTCTTCTAATCAAAGCCAACAACTCCTGCCCTGCGACCCTACGCTGATGCTACACACGCGAGCCAACAAGCACCAGCGCAAAAATACACCGCGAGCCAAGACAGGAGGCTATACCAACATACTGTGGTAGCCTACCCCGGATCCTCCACCCATGACAGACACTGACTGAACAGCGAGGGTTCTCCTGCAAACAAAGCCAAAACATTATCAGTGCCCTTAGCATGCCACACATCCAACTTGTGTTCCGGCAGCACAACAACACCTGACACTGATAAACTGCCCACTTCATCGCAAGACTGGCACTTCTCTTCGCTCTTTCTGGCAACGGGGCCTGCCAATAACCCTTCACTAGTTCTACCTTCGTGATGAGCGAGGCAGCCCCGAAGCGGTCTATGGTGTCATAAACTCTGGGTAATGGATAGGCGTCTGTCAGGGATAATGCTTCCACAATCTTGCAATCAACATACACACGGACTCTGCCACCAAACTCAGGTTGCAAAGCCACTGGCAACGACCACTCACGATATCCCTCATCCCTCAGACCCCCTCTCCACACGCTGTCCAGCTCCGCCTTCACAACAGGCTGTCGAGCAGGATTCACACGGTAGGGAACCAACTCGAGCCTTGCACTGTCTCCAGCCTCCGTGTCGGATTCTACCCCGTACATCAGGCCTGGAGAAGCAACAAACATGCGGGCGGACTGCCACAGCCTAGTAAACAACTCCTCTTGTCGCTCAGGAACAAGAGGTTGCAACTTATCTCGCAGAACAATATGCCTAGTGCCCTCCCACATCTCCTTCACCATGTGGAGAGGACCCCTCACCTGATGCCCGAAAACAAGCTCATTCGGACTGAAACCGAGACTCTCTCCAGGTACTTCTCTTGCCGCGAACAAAACATACGGCAGACCAAGGTCCCAATCCTTTCCGTTCTCTGCGCAATAACATCGAAGCATGCTTTTCAGCGTGGCGTGCCACCTCTCCAACACCCCTTGACTCTCCGGGTGATACGCAGAAGAGACGACAGTGCTGATGCCATGCTGAATCATAGTTTGTTTGAACAGATTAGATGTAAAATTAGAGCCTTGGTCCGATTGCACCTCTTGCGGGTAACCATACCACGAGCAATACAAGAGCAGGTTCCGGACAACAGTTTTCGCTGTGCCATTTTTCATTGGATATGCATCAGGATAACGAGTGGCCACATCCATGATAGTTAATAGAAATGTATTACCGGCACTAGTAGGGGGTAGGGGTCCGACCATATCAATGATGACCTTACTGAAGGACGGTCCACTGACAGGAATAGGGTGCAACGGGGCTCTCGGAATTGTTTGGTTAGGTTTTCCAACCTTCTGGCACATATGACACCTTGCTATCCAGGTTACCACCTGCCCCTTCAACCCCGGCCACCAAAACAATTTTTCTAAAGCCGCCACCGTTTTTCTCACCCCTAGATGTCCTGCCAGTGGTATGTCATGCGCCAACCTCAGTAGGCTATCCCTGCACTCCCGTGGCACCACCAACTGGTCCACTACTCCGGACCCCTCTTGCCAACTACGTTTAGGGTCTTGAAAACGCCTATAGAGGATGCCTTCTAAATACAAAAAATCTCCTGGCTGTGCATTGCCGTCCTCGTCGAGCTCTACAGCTCCATTAGCACACGTTTGGAGCTCAGGGTCCTCTAGTTGCAACCGACGTATATCTGAGGGTGCCAAGCGATCTAACTGCTCCCGGAGCAATGCATGACCTTCCCCGATACTGGGCTGCTCCCTCTGTCTCTCTCGATGTACATAACGTTGCTGTCGTGGAGACTCGTCATGCCCAGCCTCGTCACTCTCGATGACTGGCCCAGGGGCTACTCCAGAATTAAGTAATGGTGCTAATACTGAATCACCCAGGAGAGCCGCCGAGTCAAAACTCTTAAAACCAACTCCAGCTTTAGCCTCCTCCTGTTGATCGTTCCTCCGCTGGTCTGAAGACGGAGGACTAGGCTGTGACACTTTAGCTGCCCGAGCTCGGGTGACAACACATGCCATGGGTTGTGTCTGGCACCGCTCGACCCACTCTTGCTCTTCCCTACTCACGTCGGCCGGCCTCTCGGCAACGACTAAGGGTAGAACCTCAGAAGCGGGCATTGCAAAGTCGTTGCCGAGAAGAAGGTCGACGCCCTCCACTTGCAGTTTCTCCACAATCCCGACATCCAATTCACGTGCCACACCATCCACCTCCAACTCCAACCGCACCAGCGGGTATGACCGAGTTGCATTAATACCCTGCACCACCACCACCCGAGCCGCGTTTATAGGGTAGCCAGTCAAGTTTTTCATCAGAGTCTGGGAAGCACCTGTATCACGCAAGACCTCTACTCCATGCTTGCTGCCCGCCCACATCACGCAACCCCGCCCTCTATGGTCGCAAAAAACATCCTGAGCAGGGTTCGAGCCTCCCAGGTGCTTCTGCATTGGCTGTGCCTCAGCCTCTGACGAACTGCCCCGGGCAAACTCAGATGACTTCGGAGACACACCAATGTTGCAGGCCAAAGACACAGCTGCTGTAGGTGGTTTGCTAGGACAGACTCTTGCAAAGTGCCCCTTTTATGACAATGATAACACTCCAACTCCCCTTTGGGCTTCCCTTGGTACTGGGAAGGGCCCGGCCCCTTCTTAAATGGGACGGTGCTAGTCTTGTGGTCAGTCTTGGTATCATGGCTCTTGTACTTGTTTGCATAAGGTATATCACTAACTCGGGGGGGTGGGGCGTCACGCCCCTTGTTACCTGCCTCACTACGCTGGGCAGACCCGCACCCACGAATTAGTGATAGCCGGAGGTCAGCCATCTCAGCTGCCTCCTGTAGAGTTTTTGGTTGCTTTTCTTTAAGGTTTAACGTCAGGTCGCCGCCCGTGCATTTGAAAAACTGCTCTAAAAGCACCAACTGTTTAATGTCGTCAAACGTAGTAGCTTTCTCCGACCTCAGCCAATTCCCAAAAGCATCGGATAGCTCCCGGGCATGCTCCAAAAAGATGCTCTCCCGACTCTTGGTAACACCCCGGAACTTCAACCTGTACGTCTCTGGTTGTAGTTCGTATGCTCTCAGGACAGCCTCCTTGAGTTCCTCATAGATAATACAAGACTCTATAGGCAACGCATCGTAGGCTTTAAGACCCTTGCCTATTAATCTAGAGGATACAAGTGCTGCCCATTTATTCTCTGGCCACTGGTGTTCCTGGCACTTCTTCTCAAAGCGTGCGAAAAATTCTGTAACACCACTCTCATCAAACACCGGAACCAGTTTCAATAAGTGCGAGAGAGACTGCTCATGAACACGGTTACCAGCCCCAAGTCGCTGTCCCATTGCCTCTACTTGCGACTTCTCTACGTCCATGTCGGCACAGTACCTAGTCGACTCTAAATCCGCTTGGATTTTTGCTAGCTCTATGTGTTGAGACTGCTGACTGATAGTTTTTCTCTCTTCTATCTTGGCTAATTATCTTTGCTGCTGGAGTTCACCTGCCCTGATAGCCTTTCTCTCTTCGATCTTAGCTAATTCGAGCTGAAGCAATAATTCTGGAGATAACCCTTGAGGAGGTGAAGGTGCTACAATGTTTGAAATTACCGGTGGTCCCCCCAGGGGCAACCCACCCTGCCAGTCACCACCCAACTGTGGAAGCGTACCCGGGGTCGGCAAACTACTGGGATGGCTGGGAGTCGAGTGAAGGGGAAGCATGGCCGAAGGGCTCTGAGCACTCAACCCATCTCGCTCACCAGTCACCCTGCCCAGTACACACGTTATCAAGTTATCCTTGGTCATGCTGCTGGTAACCACATGACCGATAGCTGTGGCCAGGCATTGAAGACCGTACCGATCCATACCCTCCAACCGCTCGGCAGTAACAGGCCATTGCAAAAATATCCTAGCATCCTCCTCACAGTTCACCCGATTAACCCTTTCATCATGCTGCTGTTCCTCAGTTTCGACATTACGTACTGTGTCTCCATTCTCCTCTGACCCGGTATAAGACATGATGCTCACAAAAATTTCTCACCACAATATTCAGAAAAGAAGTAACACAAACTCTTATGTACCACTATTCACTTGCCAAAAATGTCTGAAGACTCTCAAGTGCTATACTACTTTGCCAAACAAAAATTAACGTGCCCACTATATTCCTCAATAAAACAAATGACCACAACAATCCAGCAATTATATCTTAGTTCACAAGATCCTGAGCTAGGTCGCCATTTGTTACGATCCAGGTTCTCAAAGACACAGGGCTCTTCAACATTGGACTAGATAATGGCAAAATGCAACAACGGTATCACTAGATCCAACCCCTGCCTTAAACACTGGAAAACAAAACACCATTACCGCCCTGAGTCGTGCCTGGACAACGAGGTATCCTATGACTCGGTAACTGGTGCACACACACTAGGCTGACGCTCGATGAAACAGCCTATTCTCAAACAGTAAAAGATTACTCGATTAGGTTACACAAAGAAAAGATAGTTAACATGATTAATTAACGTTACGGTAGATACTCAAATAACTGGCACTCCTGTATTAAAGAAAGTGCAATGCTAGTCCTGCAACATCAACTGGAAACTTCTGAGATAAGTCTGATGCTGGGAAGATGTTCGTAAAGAATCTTGAACAATTATAATGCAGAATACGGGTCACAATAAATACTAGGACATATAGTAATAATAGGCAGGCGAATAATAAAGACTGCGCAAAGGTAGTAATGCTCGACAACTTAAGAAATGCTTCGTGACACAACGCAACAGCCTACTAGGGTTGTGCAACTCAACAACAACCTCGGCTCAAAAGTGCAGTGAATAATAATGTTGCATACATAATTATAATAATGGGGGCTTATCTCTAACCAGTGTCTGCTCAGTTAATAAAGTCTAGCTGGGGTATCAAGGCAGGGCAACAATGGGTGAGAATGCGGCTCGTAGCCTAACGTTGTCCGAAGGTGGTATAATGAAGATTACGTTATATGACGGGGATGCTCTCTTGATAAATCCAGGTCTCTAGTACCTAGTTCTATCCTGGCGATCCCTCAGAAGTCAACACAAAGAGGCAGCACTATGTTGTGAGGGATAGGCTATGGCCCTCTCACACCACAGCGCTGTGCTCGCAAAGTAAACCCACCCGAAGACAACTTAGGCTCCCACAGTACCTGTCGATGTCGTGCAGGGCTTAGCTAACACTGCACACATCGGAGACAACGACACGGTAACCCTACCCCTAGTCTAGCTTTAGATAACCAAGCAGAATCACTCAACACCTTGCCAGGGAGACATATACCGGTCTACAACCTTCCCGAGAGAGGACACATACGGAAAAGTCCGTCTCTCTCTAACCTCAATAAAGCATAATACCTCCTTAACCTAATACATGGAAATATCTGAGAGCTTCGCGTACAATACGACTGGTCGACGGTGAACGTCTATGCTGAAACCAGAAGGGATGTTGAGTTTAATAAAGATTAGAGAATGAGAAAGGAGAAGTCGAGAGAGAGAAATAGTATGCAGAGTGGCGAGTATGGGGGACAGAATTGCAAAGGATGTAGGCGATACGCGTGTCAGGCAAGCTCTGAGCCGGTAAAGAACACGAGGCCGCGATGGGAACGGACTAGTTGACCACCCGGCCGCCAACGCCGTCAGCGCCCAAGCGAGCCGCATCATAGCTCACCCCGCTGCCAGGTGTACTCCCTCACCCTCTCTCGCTCGCCTCCCACACCAGCAACCTTTATATTATAGCGAATATAAAATACAAGGCGCGGTCACAGACCAAAACAAAGACCATTTCTGGACTGTCTGTGGCAACACGACACTAATTAAATAAAGCAGATCATTCTAGGACAACTGTAGCCCATCCCCCCATCCTGGCGAGCGCTAGCGAGCTGCAATGCCCCACGCAACCATTCTGCTAACGCCGGGAGGCGTCACAGCGGGGTATCCTCTAGCTCGGTATAAATGCACTACTACTACAGGCTGATGATCTCTGATACAGCCTGATTACAACAACATACAATTACGTTAATAATGTATACAAGGAAAAGGATAGAGAGCTTAATTAAATCACTGGAATGATTTAATGCAAACAAGAAGAAGGTATATTTAAAGTTACTCTAAACAATAATAAACTGGCACTCCAATATTAAAGAAAGTGAACGAAAGTCCAAAAGCATCGAGCAGGAATCTTCTGAAGAAAGTCTGATGCTGCTTAAGATGATCGAATCGGATTTTGAACTGTTATATAAAGCAGGAACAAGATATGACAAGTGTAGGGACATACAGTGTTAACTGGCACGGGAATAACGATAAATGCACACTAGTATTATCTCCAACAACAAAAGAAGTACTTCCTCAGGCAACACAAAAGCCTGCTCGGGTTGTGCAACTCAACAACAACCAAGGCTTACAATCAACGTGAATAAAAATGCTGCATACATAACATAAGAGTTTATAATCTTAATCGGGTGTTTGCTAGGCGAATAAAGTCTAGCTGGGATGTAGTAGGCTAGGAAACAATGGCTGAGCAAGCGGCTCGTAGCCTAGCGAGGTCCTTAGACTGTGCGGCCAAATTACGTTAAATGACGGGGTGCTCTCTTGAGAGATCCAGATCGCTAGTATCTGGTTCTCTCCTGGCGACCCTCTCAAAGTCAAAGCAAAACGAGTTAGCACAGTGTTGGGTGGCAGAGGCAAAAGCCCTCACTCGCAACACAGTGCTAAACTCACAAGGTACACAGTCAGAAAGACAACCTAGGCTTCCCACGTATCCGTTGCGATTATACAGGTTCAACATAACCTGGTACATATCGGAAATCACAACAACAATAGCCTCACCCCAGTCTAGCATTAAATAGCCCAGCAGACAACCAAGAAGCAGGTAGGGAGACACCACGAGTGTGTCGAACCTCTACAGACAAAATGTTAACCCCTCCAAAATGTCTAACTAAACATGAGATATCTGAGAGCTTCAGCATATAATACGATGGCCGATAGGTGAAATCGTGCAGAACCAAAGGGGGGTTATGATGTTAAATAGATTGGAAGAATGAGAGGTAAGAAGTTGAGAGAGAGAGAAAGTGTTCTATAGGTAGAAGTCGGGGACAGGTA
Source organism: Paralithodes platypus (assembly GCA_032716605.1). Lineage (NCBI taxonomy): Eukaryota > Metazoa > Arthropoda > Malacostraca > Decapoda > Lithodidae > Paralithodes > Paralithodes platypus. Next base: position 21,001,403 of record CM064573.1, on the reverse strand, counting down.
GCAAGGGAGATGTGAAGGGTATGCTGGTCAGGCAAGCTCTGAGCAAGGAAGACACAAGGCAGCAGGGAGTACGGGGGGGAACAACTTCCTGACGCGGCGGGAGGGTAGTGAGGCGGCCAGCCACTCAGAGGGCCCGGCCGTGGCATGACGTCACCGAGACGTGTAACACTACGCGACTACCCTCTGCCTCCTGTACTTACTAACTCACACTCTCTAGCTGTATCATTCAGTCTTATACATTAAACTTATAACTGATGATATAAAATATAATGCATTGTCATAGGCGACAATAAAGACCACTTCTGTACTGCCTGTGACATGACGATTCACAAGAAAGAAAGTACAACATTGTAGATAGACTGTAGCCAAATACACTGCCCTGGCGAGTGTTAGCGAGTGGCCAAGCGAGCGGCTGAGCCCACGTGGCGTTCTGCTAAGCTGCAGGCGTCACACTGACCACAAAACTTAGCAGCCATGGGTCGACCCTGAACTGACAACCATGCCAAAGCCTCGTCGCCCACCTTGAACACCCCAGATTTAGCCTGTTTGTTACAATGGTCTCTCATCTTCATGTTCATGCTGCTAACCGGGATAGCCTCCGGGTATCTAGTGGTAGTATCAATTAAAGTGTGCAAGTATTTATCTCCCGAACTGGTGGTTAATAAGGGATCAACCATGTCAACTATGACACAAGTCAATGGCGGTTCAACTGCAAGTGTTGGGATCAAAGGTGCCACGGGTATTCCTGGGTGGGGTTCTCCAACTACCTTACCAATATGACACATCAAAAAAGAAGCCACCGATGCATGCATATTAGGCCACCAAAAGTGAGAATGAAGCCTATCAGTAGTCTCACATACCCTAAATGACCCGCCAGTGGTGCCACCTGCGTTAGCCTAACCAGCCATTCCCTGAACTGGGCAGGCACCACTAACTGCTCCTCCCCCAAACCTGAGTTCGTATCCGGCTTCCACTGCTGATACAGCAATGCCCCTTTTATAATAAAGTTCTCTGCTTGACCGTTCTTCCCACCAGTCATACCAACCTTCTTAAACAGGAGGCCCAGGCTGGGGTCCTCTTGCTGCAACTTGCTCAGTTTGTTTCTAGGTAGCTCCATCAAGGCAGTTACCTCTGACCTCTCAAAAATATCACAATGTTGAGTCGGTATCACTATGTCAGACTCCTCGTCCGGCACTAGGTCACCTCTACTAGTCTCGGTAGCCTCACTGGGATCAGCCAAGCCCCCAGCTGTCTCCGGACCAGTGTCATCTAGTAGTGCATCTTGGGATGGCCCTCACTCATGGCTGTCGACCAACGCATCCACTAAAGCATCCACCTGTTGTGCCAAATGTGCCACTGATTGGGTCACTGCACCAACAGGGTAGATAGAGTCCATGTTATCTTCTTGCAAACAACCACCACCAGGGGGCACAAAAGCAGCCTCAGCGACGATTATAGGAGGTGGGAAAACTACATCCCCTGCCAAGTCAGTCCCGAGCAAAATGTCCACCCCCTCAACTGGCAGAGTGTCCACCATGGCCACCTTACACTCGGCAGTCAAAAGTGGGCACTCTAGGGTCACCGGGACTAAATCACAGAATTGTTCACTGTTGATTCCCCTGCACATAACAAACTCTCCCGTGCTAATAGGTCCCCCTGTCAGGTTGCGACACATGGATTGTTGTGCACCAGTATCCCTAAACACCTTGACAGGGTAAGTCTGCTCCCCAACCTGTACAAATCCATCATATATGAATGGCCGACACCAATTAGGGAAAGTCTGGTTATGCTCAGGTGGTGATACCATCTGGGGTGGCAAAGTGCTTACTACCCTGCTTCGCGCTGGCAAACACTGCCTCCCAAACTCACCAGTACCTGGCTTGCCTTTCACAGGCACCTCCCCTAATGTCGCCACCAACTGGACAGCCTTGGGTTCCTGGGTAGCCTTCTATTTAACACACTGAGGTTTAATATGACCCTCTTGCTTTCAAAAATAACATCTCACTTCCGTAGAAGTTTGCTGGTTGTCAGCCTTGGTATAATGTTGTGTCTTATTTGTGGTACCTTTGGGTGATGATGGGCAAGCTGATACTGTGGCTGCTTGGTGCACAGGTCTGTTTCTCCTGTCACCAATGCTCCCCATGCAGGTGCCACACTGGGCTAGTGCAAAGTCATCAGCCCAAACTGCTGCTTCCCTTATTGATTTAAACCGCTTTTCTTTTAATTTTGCCCCAATGTCCTTTTCAACTATGCTGGTAAACTGCTCCATCAGCCAAACCTCACACCACCTCAAAAGTACCAGCCGACTCTGAATGCAGCCACTTAGCTAGAGTATCGCGCAGGTACCTGGCACATTCCACGTGCGAGTCCCCCTGCCGCTTCTGAGCCCCCCTGAAGGCCAACCTGTAAGCTTCGGGACGCAGCTCGTAGGCTTTTAACACAGCCTCTTTATGTACATCATACTCCAGCTCCTGCACTTCTAGATGATCGTATGCATCAAGAGCCTTGCCTTTCAAGACATTAGACACAGTACAAAGGAGTACAAAGGAGTACAAAGGAAATCAAGCAACAACAGATCTAGTGACCCTTCTAGGTTGCTTGTCCTCCAAAACACTGAGGATCAAGTGTCTAAACAGTGGTTTAGAGTGGGTAAGGGAACATTGGAAAGGGAATTACTGCCCTGGAACTAATGTCCGTGGCAGGATTAGGAAGTTAGTAGGGGACAGATGGGTTAGTAACTGAGGGGGGGATAAAATAAAGTTATTCATTTACAAACGCAGTCAGTCGCGGGTTTGAAGCGAGATATTTGTCTAGGCGGAGTTTAAATGAATCAACGGTGATGCAGTCTATAACGTTTCGGGGAAGCCCATTCCACAAGTTGACAACTCGATTGAAGAAGAAATTCTTAGATTCGTGTGAGTTAAAAGATTTACCAATAATTTTGCAACCGTTTCCCCGCGTGTAATTAGATTGGTCGATAGTGAAGTACTTACTACAGTTCATATTGTCGATGCCTTTGATGATTTTGAACACTTGAATTAAGTCACCTCTTAATCTGCGCTGGGTTAAAGGAAATAGATTTAATTCTCTAAGACGCTCTTCGTATGGTTTGTTCTTTAGGCTAGGTATCATTTGGTAACTCTACGTTGAACTCGTTCTAGTTTGTTTATATCTTTTTGGTAATAAGGGCACCAGGATTGAACGCAGTATTCCAGAAGAGGGCGGACTAAGGAATTGTAAAGGGTTAGGATAACTTCTTTGGATTTATGCTCAAATGACCTGCCTATAAAGCCAATTATTTTGTTTGCCTTCTTAACAACTTCTGAACATTGTTGACTCGGTTTTAGGTTACTCGATATTGTTACTCAGTGGCGTATATAGGGGGGCCACTCGGCCATGGCCCCCCCTTTTCTCCCAGTAGGCCTATATTATTCGTCAGGTTGGACGGTTGGTCAACTTGGTCGTGTACAGAACGTGTGAGGTCTGACTGGGAGTGCTGTGTACTAGTGTAGCGGCGCGCCCTGCAGTCTGTCACCGTCTGTGGATCTGATGTGAGGGGAACAGACTACCGTCAGACGGATAGAAATTAGTGGTGTAATGGTGTTCAGCTCTGTGGCTTGTGTTGTGTAGTTCAAATGTTGTGAGTTTCGTTATTCAGGAATGTGTCATGGCTCGGGCTTTGCCAAGCTAAATATTATATTTATATGCATATGCATAATATTGCAATTTCCATAAGTTCCAGGAATGAATGAATCAACAATTGTATAGTATTATGATATAGATTATAGCAGTTTTTTATACATACTGTAGAATTCCCTAATTAAATATTTGTCAAACAGCTCTTTTTTTGTTTAGCCAACATATATAATCTTCTGTATATTGTTTTACCATTGAATATCAAATTAGTGCAATATATCCCTGCTGAGGCCTCAAAAGGACCCTAAAAATACTTTATTTTCAAAAAAATCCTGGGGGGGCTTATAGCCCCCCCCCACCCCCCCCCCACACACACACACCCCAGCTGTAGAGGCTCGCTTCGCTTGCCCACCCATTATATAAAATTTAAAATAATGGATTCACCCCTATGGACCCCCCCTTCCCAAGGACCTATATACGCCACTGATTAGACACCAACACTGCCCAGTGTTGCCTCGGCCACTGATACTAGTGGGCCTTCTTCTCAAAACGCAAGAACCACTCCGTGACCTTGAGTTCATCGAAGGCCGGCACGAGTTTCAGCCGTCGAGACAACAGCACCTCTTCTGCCTCCTCCTTAGATGTTTGACCAGCACTATTCCCTTGTCGTCTCTGCCCACTAGTCTCTAGCTTCGTCTTCTCCAAATCTGCCTGTATTCTCTTCTCCTCTATTGCTAACTCCATCTTCCTCAATGCAATTCTCTCTTCTCTATCTTTCTGTCTCTCTTCTCTCTCTCTCTCTCTCTGTCTCTCTTCCATCTCCAATCTGTTGAACTGCAGCTCAACCTCTGGACTCCTTCTCGACCTTATCGGGGTTATAGGCGGAAACTGGGCGAAAGGGGGAACATTGTGCTGAGCACTCACCATATGAGTGGCATTGAAATGCTGGGGTGTGGCCAACGACACATGGGGGGAAGAAGGAGGATACTGAGGATTGCTAGCATAACTTGAAACAAATGTACTGGCCATAGAGCCCTGAACATAGCCTTGTGAAAATGAAGGGGCTGTAATGATAGGGTTAAATGCCGACGGTGGAGGCGTGGTGGCAGGTGCTGTGGTAATAGTAGGAGACTGTCTACATACAGTATCACCTTGCTCTGGAGTTTGTTGCTCCACTCCGGTCCCCAGCAGAATGGTAGCTAGCCTGACTGATAGGACGCTGTGGCACATGCTGGAGGATGCCATTATCCACGACACGAGTACTAGCTTCCTGAAGACCATTCTGCTGTGCAACTAGCTTAGACACCTCTTGAACTAACTCTGCCTACTGCCTTAGCCATACCACTGCACCTCCAACCATGCATCTCCAACACACGTCTTAATTCATCACTACTCCTGCCAGCAACCTCTTCTTGACTAGGTTGGGTTCTAATAAACTGCCAAACGTCCTCCTTCCCCATGATATGAACAGGAATGTAATCAACATGCGACATCTTAGCAATAGTTGTGGACACGGGTTATGAAATAAGAGTACTAGGTCCGTAGACTTTTAACTGCAAGAAAAATACTGAACAATCCAAATATAATTGCTTCACACCACAAGAACTCTATACTATCACACTATCCTAGGCGAGGTCGCCACTGTTACGAGGGGAGCCGGGGCAACCAGATGCTTACCTAGCCTAGCCCACAGCACCATACTACCCTGCAACAGACACGCTCTTAATATCTGACTCAAACTCCAAGACACGCAGGTTCTCTAGGATTATTTGGTTATCTTCCTCTTGGCTCTATTAAAGCAGCAACAAGGAGACACAAAAATATCTATTGTCCCCGAGTCTGGTAGATAATGCGTATAGTATTTAACCCTTTACGAGCGGCCTATGCGGTTTATTTATATGTACCGCCCAGCGGGGTGTTTTTAGCCAAAATAGGGCTGTTTACGTGATCATTTTCATGCCTAAATAAGACCCAGAACGTAAAACAAGTATCTATCCCTGAAAGGGCATAAACAGAGCTTTCGAATGACACCATAACGATCCTTTTATGATGGCTAGTTTTCTTGCAATAACCGTGCAACGCGAGTGCAAAAAGCATGTAATTAGCCACTTTCCCGATACAATTCCGTATATAGCGAGTGAGAGAGGTAGGAGGGAGGTGAGATTCATGTCAGTAGGTTCGCCGCGGTGGTCTGGAGCAGTCATACACTCGCTACTCTCCTGCCACCACTTGTCTCTCTCTCCCAGCAACATTACGTGCTGAAATTGCCACTCGAGTTATGTCGAGCGCCGCCACATAGTCCAGCTTTATTTAACTCGACTTAAGTTGCGCGCCGACTTTTAGGGGTTAAGAGTACCTCTATTCTAGACTGCACATAACTGAGGAAACATAACACTGCCAGATTCACAAACACTTCATAGTATGCCCAATCGCTTAGGAATTAGGAATAATATGAAGCAGAAACATGGGGAAAGTCTGAGCACTATCCTAGCACATGAAACACAATGGTTGGTATTCCAGTAGGTTGTGGCAGGTTACTCATAGCAAACCCCAAACCACTGTAAATACCAACTTCAATAATAGAGAATACACACATATATTAACAATACACAATGCAGCAGAATAATGGAAGAGAATTGGAAGAGAAAAAGGTATGAAGCTTTTACTTAAGATTGCGAGATAAGAAGATGCAGTATTTCTAGTTAACAAAGGCCGAAAACTCCTGTATGCAAAATAATAAAGATAGAACAATATTTTATGGTTTCAATGACCCCCAGACTTGCTCTGCTACTACTCAATAAGGAACAAAGAAAACATATGCGGTATCTAGGGAAACATTGAAGCAAGCCTGGGACAGACTCCACAACATGTGTACTCTGCAAGGGGTCCGTCACTCGAGTAAGGGTGGGGTCGTGGGAACCTTCTCAGGAGAGAGGTGAGAGCTCCAAGCGTCACCAAACTGCACAACTATACTAGGCAGTCGTGCTCTCATTAACACTATAAAAGTAGGCCTAATCAAGTAAAACATAAGACAACATTGTGTAAACTTATGATAACGAAACAATTGCACCAAGGCTAAATAAACTAACTAATTATATTGCTATCAAAATGGCAGCACAGACTGCAGGCGCCGTCCTGCTAGCAACGAGGTAAGAAAGACAGAGGGATATCACGCGACTAGCCTCTCCCAAAGCCCCCTCAATATATCAAAGGCTTATGCAATTGTAACTCACTCACAAATGACACAGGCTACAAAACTAATTTGGGAGTGACAATTATATTATATATATATTGAAATAACGGAACAAGAAGAAAGGCCTCCTCAACAACAACCTGCAGACTGCAGAATTGCAGGATAAAAGAACAACAGAAAATAGGGGAGTTACCCAGGTTAAATGAAGATGAAAAAAGAAATCAGTTATCCCTATTAAAAAACCAGCCCAACACCCCTACCTGTGCCCCCTCTAGGGTCCCCCAAAGGGTACCTGCTAATCTACCCCCTCCACCCCCTTCACCAAAAAGAAAATGGCCGCCATACCTTCAGGGACCCGATCTGGACTACGATGAAGAGATGTTTATGTAATTAAGGCGTCAACCACCTCCTTGCCTTCCGATGCAACTCTACTACGACCACCGCTACAACAACGCCGAGATGGAGAAACAATTACCTTTTTCAGTATTCTTCTTAATAAAGATTCCTTTCCACAAACACAACCAAATGTATGTAATTACACAACACACTAAATTATTTTGTTTTCTCATTCCTATACACCCTTTCCTCCTTGTATATAATTTGAATAAATACAGAATGTGTTCACCCATATAACCATATGTGCATTATAATTTTAAGAATGTTAATAACCGGAGCAATATACAAAAACTATATTTGTCATGACCTTTTATGCCTCGAGAAGCTCTGCCCGTGACTAATAATTAAATCTTAATATTACCTGACTGAACCAAGGCTTGGTAGGCAAAATTGAGGCTAGTATTGGTGGCACATTACCTTCGGGATATGCAAAACGTGACTACAGCTGGGTCTTGGTGGCGCATTACCTTCGGGATATGCAAAACGTAAAGACCTAACTCAATTCGGAAATACTTCCGTAGGGGCATGCCATTTTCCCCTTAAAGAGTACGACGGAGGTGTGTCCCGAGTGATCAACGAGGATACCTGTTGGGAGTGTGTGTGTGTGTGTGTCTGCAGTCCCCCTGGATTACGTCGGACTCAGTTACTACGCGTGACCAGATTTCTCATGGGCTATACCTTCATCCAAAACTTAAGTGCTTCTCGTTGTATAAAGTGTTTGATTTAAATATTGCATGGGTGATTTAGATATGCAGTGTTCAATTTAACGTAAATACCAGAGATGGTCGATTCTCTTCTTATTTGCTATCGCCCCTCGTGTTGAGAGAGCATAACACACTCTATTTGCAGGGATTGATATATGTATAATTCTGTGAATATATCTCTTATATTCTAGATCAGAGCTTTACATAATTATATTCGTTCGGGATATATATACATCGCACTACACGTAATTTATTGAACACCCAGCAGATCTTAATTTTGTGTTTATTGTTGGCTGGGTACGTGAGCATAAAATAAAGTAGGTGTGCAGTTTTCGCATTACCAAAAAAAAAAAAAAATACTTGGAATTCTGCAAGTAGTATTAAATCTCGTAGGTAAAATCGGTATATATATTTTATATATATATATATACCGTATATATACCGGAATATATATATATATATATATATATATATATATATATATATATATATATATATATATATATATATATATATATGTTAGTAAAGCCAGGTAATAAATTTTCTTAAATACATACGAGGTTGAAAGAAATGGCAATTTCTGCGTTGGAAATTTTATTATTCAAAGTTTCCAGGTCTCTGATGAGTTTTCGCTGGGTGGCAGGAAGTAGATGAAGGAGATGAGCAAAATTCATGGTGGTACAGGGTTACATAAATGTACATGATGATACAGGATATACGACGCGTTTCACTGGACAACCAGCATTATCAAGTAAGGAAGGAATGATATAAAAGGTAAACAGGAAGGGTATATATAGAGGGTGGAGGATCAGAGGAGGCGGAAAACAGGGGGCAAAAGTCTGCTATTGGTGGAAGCGTAATTTAGGAGAGAGAAAGGGGTTAACCGCTTCACGCATGCGCACTGGATGCGGGATGGTGGTCAGTAGGTGGGGTCGAAGCTGATTGGCTGCGTGTCGAGGGGCGTGGCCTAAGTTGTGTGGCGCCTGCAGAAGACGAAGCTGAAGGAGGTAGCGCGGGGGGCTGCGTCAAGGGCACCGGGGGGCGAGGAGGGGTGTTAGGTCCTGTAGGGTAGTGCCTTTTGGCAGAAGGAAGGATCTGAAGGTCCAGAGTTTGGTTGTTGATGTTGGGATGTAAGGCTTGGATATATAAAGCTTCGAGTATAGGTAATCTCCTTGGGTCACTTTCTTTATCGAGTATGGTGGTGTGTTTCTCTAACTCGTTGCGTGTGAGGTGAGGGTGGTTAGGGGTGAGATAGTGGTCTTTGATGGCTCCAGCCTGAAGGTGAAGAGTTAACCGACGTGAAAGACGAGTCTGCGTCATACCAATATAGGAATGAGGTCCACAGTCCTCATAATTACAGGTATGTTGGTAAATGACGTGATCGTCGGTCATCGGGCTCTTTATCTTGGTGGAGGCTGGTTTGTTGCGGAGAACGAGGTAGGAGGTCTTGGGGGATTTGTAATAAATTATTAATTTGATTTTGTTTTCCGGGTTGGTTGGGTGGACATGCTTGGAGATTATTTCTTTTAAGACGGCCTCGTCATTTTTGTGTTCAGAGGACATGTAATTGCGGTAGAAGATCTTAATTTCATTGGGGGGGTCAATGTTGGGAGGGCTTTGGGTGTACCATTTTTCAAGATGGTGGTTGATGGTGCTGGAGATGTCGGAGTTGGAGTATCCGTTACCTATACTCGAAGCTTTATATATCCAAGCCTTACATCCCAACATCAACAACCAAACTCTGGACCTTCAGATCCTTCCTTCTGCCAAAAGGCACTACCCTACAGGACCTAACACCCCTCCTCGCCCCCCGGTGCCCTTGACGCAGCCCCCCGCGCTACCTCCTTCAGCTTCGTCTTCTGCAGGCGCCACACAACTTAGGCCACGCCCCTCGACACGCAGCCAATCAGCTTCGACCCCACCTACTGACCACCATCCCGCATCCAGTGCGCATGCGTGAAGCGGTTAACCCCTTTCTCTCTCCTAATTTACGCTTCCACCAATAGCAGACTTTTGCCCCCTGTTTTCCGCCTCCTCTGATCCTCCACCCTCTATATATACCCTTCCTGTTTACCTTTTATATCATTCCTTCCTTACTTGATAATGCTGGTTGTCCAGTGAAACGCGTCGTATATCCTGTATCATCATGTACATTTATGTAACCCTGTACCACCATGAATTTTGCTCATCTCCTTCATCTACTTCCTGCCACCCAGCGAAAACTCATCAGAGACCTGGAAACTTTGAATAATAAAATTTCCAACGCAGAAATTGCCATTTCTTTCAACCTCGTATGTATTAAAGAAAATATATATATATATATATATATATATATATATATATATATATATATATATATACTAAATGTTTTTATACTCACAGCCGGACTTGATCCACCGATAGTCAGAACAAGTGCCCATACTTTAATCCACTATACCACAGCGTGATAGAGGATACTTGTGGGCAGTGGATTAAAGCATAGACACTCGTCCTGACTGTTGGTGGTTCATGTCCGCCTGGGAATATATACAGTATATATAATTACATTTATGATCGCATTGAATCTTAACCATTGGCATATTTATCTATAATAAGGTCAGCGTAACATTATTTTGTAGCATTTTGAATATGGTGTAATTCAAATTTAGAATATATATAAGAAAGAAATAGTGACCATAATCTGTGACCTTCACCATTCACCTTGACCTTTGAATAACAAAAACACAAAATTTGGACAATCGTTGCAGTGACCAACCAAATTTGCCAGCAAAATTTGGTGACGATACTTAACCCGTTCAGTACAGTTCTGTTAGATTCATTTCATACTGGATATTAAGACGATTTTATTAAGTTTATGAAGGGCCTCAATAACATTAGCAGGCTTTCAACTATCTTAATTAACCCTTTTTACTACCACAGATCCTTCATACGCCCCACAAAATCGTCTAATTATAGCTAGACTACAATAAAAAAGACGTAACCGGTACACAAAGGGTTAAACAGTCTAGAAAGAGTTTAAAGAAAATTACTAACACTCTTCTTTTGTTCCCTGACCTTGACCTTTTACCTTAAGTATTATAATATATATATATATATATATATATATATATATATATATATATATATATATATATATATACTGTATATATTATACTGTATATATATATACTGTATATATGATTGAAATATATGATATTTAAGTAAAATGCAACTAACAGTCGTCAGCTTATCGAATATTGAGTATTTGTTTATGATGAAGGTGAATTTATGACCTTGGCCTGTGACCTTGACCTTTATGTAGGATTATATGTTTGTTTGCTTTGATGTAACCCTAGAAAATCAAATAAGTGTGTCAAATTTCATTAAAAATCATCAGTTAGTTGCAGAGGTATTAAAGGAATAGTTGACCTTGACCTTTGACCTTCATTTTGACCTTCATGATGTCTGAAAAATTCAAATTTTAATTTTCCCATTAAAGCACAACTGTCTCAACGAATTATGTGAAGTTTACATGAATAGTAAACAAAATTGCATATTGACCTTATATTTGATGTTGACCTGTGACCTTGACCTATCAAATGGAATTATATTTATACTTGTATGACCTTGTTCTAGGCATTCCGAATATGCATGATATGCCTAATGAGAATCTTACATTAAATAGGAAATACTAGTAAAAATCATATTTCGAACTTTAACCTTGACCTTCGACCTTAGAATTTCTTATCCAGGATTTAGTTAGCTTAACAGAAATGTTCATATTTACTAGCATTATGAATATGGTGTAATTCTTATAAAACCATATTGATTACAAATAGTTATCATATACTGTGACCTTGACCTATGACCTATGACCTTTGACTTCAAATAAAATACATATATTTAGAAGGTTGTCGCATTGACCAACTGAACTTGCCTGTATAATTTGGTGACAATACATTAAACAGTCTAGGAGGAGTTTAGGGTAAATGACAAATACTCTTGTTTTGACCCTGACCTCTACCCTTAACTATTACAATATATATGTGAAATTTGATATATTGATATTTAAGTAATAAGCCATAACACAGCCAGTTTTCCAAAATTTTAGTAATCTGTTTTTAATAAATAATAAAAGTTGACCTTTGACCTTGACCTGTGAGCTTGACCTTTATGTAAGAATACATTTTTGTTTGCATTGACATTGCCCATGAAAATAAAATAAGCATGCCTAATTTAATGAAAACCCATCAGTTAGTTTCATATATATTAATATAATAGTTGACCTTGACCTTTGATCTTTATGTATCAACATTTATTATTTTCTGTTTCACTGAAAGTTCAACTATCTCACCAAATGTTGTGAAGTTTGCATGAAAAGTAAAGAAAATAGTATATGTGAGGTTCTTTACTCCGATGACACACCGTGTTGATGTGGATCTTCAGTAGTATTCTGTGATGAATAATGTTTGTAGAAAACTGCCACCACTAATAGTTTATAGACATATTAGGAGTCTGGAATCAATCAACGCATGCAATCAGCCTTTCCTTTATTTGTTGTATAAGTATGCAGGAACACAGTCAGGAATCAAATCAGGTGTGAAGTGATGAAGTGGTGAGAATGGTGAAAGGGGGTGTGTGAGAGCGTGGTGAGTGGACCTCCGCCCTCGACTCGTGTCTGTCAAGTTCTCTTGTGTCATCGCCGTCATGCCTAGGTTCAACCACACCTCGCCTTCCGAGAATGCATAACCAATGTTAAAAGCGTGAATAATCCTGAATGACGAGTGAATAATAATACATGACGAGTGAATAATCGTGCATAACTCCAGTCCAGGGGTCTCCTGGTGTTTTGGTTAGCAAGTCGTTAATATAGGAACGAAATGATTAATCAGCATGTTTACCTTAGCTATTGATAAGGACACCTGTGGTCTTGCCTCTGGACCACAGCTAACAGCTCCTTGTACAGGCATATACAAAAGTCGTGTCACAAGTATGAATTGAGTTATGAGTTGTCTAAATATGAGTGAAAGGATCGTATAACACGAGAGTTTTGCTCCCACTGCAAAACAAAACTGCAAATGGAGCACTAAAATTATAATAAAAAGTGAAATAAGTGAAAGAGAAATAAAAACAAAATATATGCCTAAGTCTAACAAAAAATTATAAAGACTGAGGTTTTGTAGATTTTCTATAATAAAATAGATGAGATGTGATGGAAATGGTACATACATAAAAATATATATACATATAAAATTGTAAAAGTAAGAGTGATTATTTTATTAAAAAAAAATCAATAATATAAACAAGTACATAGTCCTATATAATACAACACTAAGTAATTGAAAATTTAGAAAGTACCAAATATATAAAGTTCAATTTTCAAATTAGGAAACTTTCCACATTAACAAATCAATGTTTATTGTATGTATTTTCTAGGATAGTGCAATGTCATTATTTTCTAAAATATAGACTATATTTTCTAAGTCTGATTGTGTCAAATATATAGACTATATTTTCTAAGTCTGATTATGTCAAAATTATATTTTCTTGTGCATATGTAACTAGTTTTCCACATTTATCATGTTAGTGCTTTCACGAAATGTTCAAGTTCACTAATACGTGATGCTAGGCGAGTTTGATCAATAACATAAGATAATAGCAATAATCAAAAGAATCATGAGTAGACCAATGGGGAGGTGTACATAGTAAGGCTTGACAAAGTGAGTGAAAGACAGAGAGTCCAAAGATGAGTTAATTAGATTCAAAGTGTTGATGGTATGTGAAACAACCTTAGGAAACGACAAATTTACAGAAATGTTAACAGAGGGAGGAATGTCAGCAAAAAAAAAACGACTGTCAATAGAAATTGAACTCAGGTAAAATGTGGAAGGGTAAATAGTGAGGAAAGGACAGACAATCATGCATGACTCCTTTATATAAATCAAACCTATTGCGTGTCTGTGGAAAGGTGAGCGATCGGGCCAAGTCACAAGGAGAGTAGTTGCTTTCACAAAATAAAGAAAATTAGTATCCAAAATGTGTGCATTGAAAAAAAAAATCTGAGGAGCGGGAGTGAATTGACAATAATCTAGCATATGTTATTTTTTCTTAATAGCACGACTACAATCATCATAATTCAGGGGGAGTAATTGGATTAATTGAGCAGGACAGGTAGTAATGACGTCTAAGATAGTGTGACAATGTTTCTCAAAGACCGAAGTGTCTACTAAAGCCAGATATTCATCAGGGTATGTACCTGTAGAAAATAACAAATTGTCTGAAGGGAAATTAATCTCAAGAAGTTCGCCTTGGATAATGGTGGGGAGAGGGATAATTTCTTGTCTAGTCAAAATCATATCAGATGCAAATGGAATTAAAATAAAAAAATCACCAGCATTAATGTGTACCTCAAGAAATGGATAGTATATCTTGGGGGATGTAATGAGAGTAAGAAAAACAATTGTATGTACTACTAAAAATAGAGTATATAAATTAATTATTAATTATTTGAAGTTAAATTCTAGAAGCTCTGATTGGTCAAGAGTGATAGAGAGACTGAACTGTGGACGAGCCGGCATGATCTACCGCTCCATCAATCGTGAGAATCAGAGTTTATTTACATGTAGAACGTATCTACCTTAATATCTAGATTGTCTAACCACCACTGGGCTACAAAATCACCCTTCAAAGTGTGACACGGCAGCAATGGCGCGTGACCGAAGGTCATATCTGTCATTAGGGGGGGTTTTCTGTTAGTTTTTCTTTTTCTTTATCTTTTTCGGTTTCATTAGTGTTTCCTCGAAATTTGTGTCTTCGTATCTGGGTAGAGTACGCCGAATTTTCTTCAAATGATCAACATGTGCTCGTTTCTCATTACCTACATCGAAATGTTTACTTGTTGTTCTATTTCCTTCAACTGTCAACACTCAGTAGGGACCATCAAAGACTGGTTGCAATTTATCTTTAGCGTAAAAATCTCGCAGAAAAACAATATCTCCAATATTGATATTCGGATTAGATTTGTTTTTGTTAGCTATGGTGGTCATTTCTTCCTTAGAGTGAGTGAGATTATTTCGAAGATTCTTGTAAATCGTACGAAAATTATTCAAATGATATAACAAATAATCATCCGAATTATACACAGGAGTATTGGCTTTCTGTAAATTAGTAAAAGGTAGTTTCTTATCTCTGCCAAAAACAATGAAATGTGGAGAATCAGCAATGGAAGTATTAATAGATGAATTAAGTGTGGCTTCTGCGTAATGAATAAAGTTATCCCAAGTACCGGTATCGCGTTCGTGTAATAAACAGCGTAGGGCACTAATTAAGGACTGATTAGCACGTTCAACTAAGCCATTACTGTGTGGTGAATGGGGGCAAATTGTCTCGTGATTAATATTATATTCTCTACAAATGTCTTCCATATCAGAATTACAAAATTCTGTGCCATTATCACTAATTATAGTGTTTGGGCAGTCAAGTTTACAAATTAAATCTCGTAAGAGTGCTTGTGTAATAGATTTCGCTTCTTTATCTTGCAAAACTGAAAGAATCACATATCTCGAAAAGTGATCAACTATAACCAGTACATATTGATTACCAGTTTTTGTGAGGGGTAACTTGAGTAGATCTATTCCAACTACATCAAAGGGGTAATTAGGTATCGGATAAGTACCGATCTTAGCAGATGCATTTAACTTGGGTTTAACTTTCGCGCAAGTAATACATTCATCTATGTGAGTGAATAAATCACGTTTCATTGTACGCCAGTAAAATGACCTTTGAGCTTGAGAAAAGGCTCTATCCTTACCAGGGTGTCCAACTAATTTGTGACCATGAATAAAGTGTAGCGTCGCATCTATGCGTGAAGAGGGAATAACTAATTGCAACACCTCTCTATTAGGTGATTTCCTGCCAGATAACTGCGTTCTCTTGTACAAACAATTATCGTGTATTTCGAAGTCTTGTAAAATCAAAGCTATTAAATCGTTAGTGCTCGAGCTAACAGTATCACCTGATTTTATACTAAGAATTACTTTACTCCAAAACGTGTCGGATCTCAGCTCCGCAGCAATACCATCAGTGTTCAGAATCGCATTGGCTGAAACTGAAGCTACTGGATTACGAGATAAGGCATCAGCTGCAACATTGTGTTTACCTTCCACGTACACTAATTGGGGATTATAAGATGCCAAGATTAATTTCCATCGAGCACGTCTGCCAGACAAACATTTATCATCGAACAACTTAAGTAAGGGTTTATGATCTGTCCTTACAGTCACATTATAGCCATAAATTATTTCTTTGTACGTCTGAAGAGCCCATATTAATGCAGCGCCTTCTAAGTCAGTTACACAATAATTTATTTCTGCCGGTTTGAGAGGACGGCTTGCGTAGCCTAACGGGCGTAATTCATTCCTGTCATCATACTGCATGAGAGTAGCACCGAATCCGGAGTACGAAGCGTCAGTGTTAATAACAAAGTCTTTATTAAAATCAGGAAAGGCAAGTGTGGGTCTCGTGGTTAAGCTATTCTTTAATTTATTAAAACTTTGCTCTTGTTCATAACTCCAATTAAATTCCACACCTTTCTTTAACAGTTCGTAAAGGGGTTTCGCCATGATTGCATAATTTCTAATGAAACTCCTATAATAACTACTGATACCAAGGAATTGACGCAATTGTTTTACGTTAGTGGGTGTTGGGAAATTTGTGATAGCGTTCGTGAGATCAGGAGTGGTATTAACACCATCTGGGGTTAGTTCATGTCCTAAAAAATTTAGTTTCTTCTTGAAAAAGTTACATTTACTAAGTTTAATCTTTAAACCAGCTTCGTTAAGCCTAGATAAAACTTTCCTCAGTGCTTCAACATGGCCCGATATATTTTTAGAAAAAATAATGATATCGTCTATATATACATAAACGTTATCACCTAATAATCCTGCCAATATATTAGACATGAGACGTTGAAATACTGCCGGTGAATTTTTAAGGCCTTGTGGTAAGCGTTTGAACTCATATGTTCCAGAGGGGGAATTAAATGCGGTGTATTGACGGGAATCTTCATCTAAATTAATCTGATGGAAACCACTCGACAAATCCATAGTACTAAACACTTTATTATCAGTACCTAACGAATTTAAGATTTCAAGGATTGCAGGCATATGAAAATGTTCAGTTTCTGTGAGAGAATTAAGTTTCCTGTAATCTACGACAACTCTATATTCGCCCTTATTTTTCTTAGGAACCAAAAATAAGGGACTACGCCATAAAGACAGAGATGGCTGTATTACATCTTGTTCCAATAATTCTTTCACATGCGTATTAGTTAATTCTCTTTGTGAATGAGAGAGACGGTACATTGGCAGATAAACAGGTGTTTGATTAACATCTTTCAAAATAATACGGTGATCCAGGATATCTGTAAATCCCATAGAGTCAGTTTTTAGGTGTACAGTGGAGTGATATTCATTTAACAATTCGTGTAAAGGAGCGTTTGCCTCGGGATAATCTACTGGGTTAAGTTGACTTAATATTTCTTTCATTCGTTCATTAGAAAATGATGGTGTGAAGGCTTTCATATTAACATTACTTATGGATATAGGACTCATTTCCTCAAATATTCCGGGGATAACTTCAGCTTCACAAATAACTGTACCCGCAAATACTTTTATCATGCCATTAGTAAAATTAGTTAACAGTGTCATAAAACAATTAGTATGTTTAACTTCATGTAAACTTTGGGAGACGTGTATGCCTTTAATCATTCTAGTGTCTGGAAGTAAAACTAGTGAGTTAACATCTTCACATAAATTATCAGCATATACAACAGCGACTTTAGCGGAGTGTGGCTCAATTACAATATCCATGTCCATAAGAATATTTGTAATAGAGGACTTTAATCCGACATAATCACTTACCGTGACTGAAGGGGTTTGAGGTTGAGAATAAGATAAGGGGGGGTGTTTCCGTGTATGGGTAAAACCTTGTTTCCCGCGGCGCTCGTAAGACGGCGGGTGTGTGTGTGAGTGTGTGGCGGCGGGCGGAGGTGGTTTGACCTTGAAACGCGACTGCCTTACATCTCGCCTCCACTACAATCGCACTAGACGGGGGAATATTTAATGTGATACCTTCAATAAAACACTTTTCTATTTCCACTCCGTTCATGTGAGGGAAGAGCAAAAAATTTCTGTTTCTCATAGTACCATACCCTAACAATATGTCAGCTCCCACATTAAGTGTATGTAAGACATACCATTTCTCATTATAAGGATTTAGATCTGAATGCAAAGTCAGGGGCAAGTACGTCACTCCAATAATTCCCAAATGATCACCAGAAACACTTTCTAATATTACATCTGGAGGGGATATTTTCAAAGACTTGTCAGAATTTAGTCTCTCAAAAATATTTTCAGGAATGAGGTTAACAGGAGAACCTGTGTCTAACAAAACTGTCATTGATATACCCTTACATTGAGAATTAAGAACACATAACTCTGGAGATTGCATTAGGGCACCAACACGTAATTTTCTGAGAGATTTGGGTTTCACTACTGGCGGGAGGGGAAGTGGAACACTTATATTTATGTTATGGCGAGTTGAGAGCCGGGCGCCATGTTTCCCGAGTGTTTAGCAGTGTGCCGGAATGATTTGTGGTTCTCTACGACTGCCGCGACTACTTCAATGTGTCCTTTCTTTGCACTTCCGACAGTATGGCGAACGTCCTGTCGAAAATTCATGACTTTCCTTCTGTTTGATATGGCAATTAGAGACCTTATGGCCTGCATAACCACAGTAGTAACACAAGTCGGTGTTCCCAGTTTGAGAATTAGGTTTGGCCTGAAAATGAGTGGGAGAATGTGGAATGTTTCCGTGAACGTACGAACGTGACACATAAGCGTAATTTCCATGACGGGAACCAGAGGGATACTGAGAGACGGGAGGTGTGTGAGGGTGGTGTGAGAGAGTAGCCGGGGCGTATTGTTTAGATTTAGTGAGCTGGGGTGTCTGTGGGGAGGCTTTGGAGAACTGAGCTGTTTGTGGGGAAGGTTTGGGAACCTGAGCATTCTTAGCATTAGTGGGTTTTATTTGAGCAACAGTGAATTGTATTTGATTTGTAGTGATGCCGCCATTGTCACAAGCCGGCTGCAGAGACTTCGTGAATTTAGTCAAACTGTCAGTTGGAGCAAATTCAACTCTACGAGCAATAGGCTGTACATTTTCTGGCAACGCTGAAACCAACAGGGTATATGAGAGGAGTTTACTAAACTGTTTCAACGAAATCTTGTTATCTGTAAACCAAGAGTTACCTTTTAAACCGTTGCCCATTGTGTTCGCCATTACGGAACAATCTGCCAATAGAGTATCAACAGACTTGCCCTTACTTATATGTTGGATTGAGTTAGCAAAATCATGAATCAGAGCAAAGTCACCTCTTGAGTTTCGTGCAAATTTCTCCAAAAACTCGTCTTTGAAGGTTTGATAAGTCGTGCATTCTAGCAACTCGTCACAAGCTAATAAATTACCGGCTGGAGTTCTACCCTTATCAAATTTAGAGCGAAATATATCGATTTTACCTCTGTCATCTGTGGCCTTTCGAGCGGCGATCTCAGACTAGATATCACTAAATACCGCAAAAATCGATCTATTATCATCTAGGCCTGTAAGTACCTTTTGCGCCTGACCGTGAACAACATGTAAATTTAAGTTTTGTGCCATGTTTGAAGATAGGTTAATGGGGTTGGCGGGAGTGAAATGGGAAAACGCAGGTGTGGGGTCTGGCAATGTAAGGTGACGGTTACCAGAACGAAGTTCTCTGTGATGAATATAATTTAAAATAGGTGGCTGTGTTGACATAACATGATCGTAAGGTATCGAAACATCGTCACAATTAGCATTAACAACAGGGGGAACATTTGAAGTACTGGAAACTGAATTATTTATTTCTGTATCGCCTGAGGTATCGTCCTGAGCTGTAAGATCGGCCTCAAAATGAGGTAGGGGAGAAGTACTGAAGATATTTCGCAAATTGTTCATGAGTTAGAACAAACACAATGAAATATAAATGAGAGGCATCTCGCATAATAAACACATCATATATTAGTGAATTTCGATATGCACATCAATGTAACACATAATTAGCAATTGCACATATATATTGGCTTCTTATAATTCACTGGGTAGGTCTCGAACAAAAGTTTGCAAAATTAGTAATAGGGAGTTTACAGAAAGTAGACCTCCTTTCAAAGTATAGAAAAGGAAAGTCATAGAGATTATGAAAAGAAACTGCAGTGTTGTGTCTCACCCGATGTTGTTATGACCGAAGGTGAAGGGATGATGACAACACACCTCTGGTACAGGAACGGGTGGGTGCGGGCGCGGGTGTGGAGTTGCGGGTGTGGTTTGTGGGTCGGGTGTGGCGCCGATGAACGGGGTGTGGCGCGCTCACAAGGCCGCCGGTTGATTGAAGGTCGATCGTCCGGTTGATTGAAGAGTCGATTTTGGTTGATTGAAGAGTCGATTTTGGTTGATTGGTAGAAGTGGAGAGTGAGAAGGAAGCGTGGTGTAGGCGCTCTTGTCTAATCAGTTGTTGTAGAAAGAGACCATCCGCTGCCAGACATGTGAGTATCGCTGCCACCATGTGAGGTTCTTTACTCCGAATCATCGTGTTGAGGTGGATCTTCAGTAGGCCTCTCTGTGATGAATAATGTTTGTAGAAAACTGCCACCACTAATAGTTTATAGACATATTAGGAGTCTGGAATCACTCAACGCATGCGATCAGCCTTTCCTTTATTTGTTGTATAAGTATGCAGGAACACAGTCAGGAATCAAATCAGGTGTGAAGTGATGAAGTGGTGAGAATGGTGAAAGGAGGTGTGTGAGAGCGTGGTGAGTGGACCTCCGCCCTCGACTCGTGTCTGTCAAGTTCTCTTGCGTCATCGCCGTCATGCCTAGGTTCAACCACACCTCGCCTTCCGAGAATGCATAACCAATGATGAAAGCGTGAATAATCCTGAATGACGAGTGAATAATAATACATGATGAGTGAATAATCGTGCATAACTCCAGTCCAGGGGTCTCCTGGTGTTTAGGTTAGCAAGTCGTTAATATAGGAACGAAATGATTAATCAGCATGTTTACCTTAGCTATTGATAAGGACACCTGTGGTCTTGCCTCTGGACCACAGCTAACAGCTCCTTGTACAGGCATATACAAAAGTCGTGTCACAAGTATGAATTGAGTTATGAGTTGTCTAAATATGAGTGAAAGGATCGTATAACATATATTGACCTTTTATTTGACCTTGACCTTTCATATGGAATTGAATAGTTTATTGTATGACCTGGCCTAGGTATTCCGAATATACATGGTAAGCCTAGTTAGAATCGAACAGTTAGTATAAGAAATACTAGTAAAAAACCTATTTTGACCTTTGACCTTGAACTTTGACCTTTCCCTTTAAAATTTTCATCTAAGATTTGGGCAATACGATATCAAGATTACCAGTAACTTGTATTGTGAAAATGAAGACATTTGAGTAAAATGTAATATAAATAGTAAAAGTTGACCTTTGACCTGTGACCTGGACCTTTATGTAAGAGTATTTTTTTGTCATTGACATTGCCCTGGAAAATCAAATAAGCATGCCTAATTTCATTAAAATCCATCAGTTAGTTTCATATACAGTATATTAATAGAATAGTTGACCTTTATCTTGACCTCTATGATATGTGTGTCCAAATGTGTTATTTTTCTTTTCATTTAAAGTGCAAATATCTCACCATATTTTGTGAAGTTTGCATGAAAAGTAAAGAAAATAGCATATTGACCTTTTATTTGACCTTGACCTGTGACCTTGACCTTTCATATGGAATTGTATAGTTTCTTGTATGACCTTGGCCTAGGTATTCTGAATATACATGGTAAGTCTAGTGAAAATCTAACAGTTAGTATAAGACATACTAGTAAACAAAACAAAATTTGACCTTTGACTTTGACCTTACCCTTCAGACTATTTATATAAAAATTGGTCAATATGATATCAAGGTTACCAATAACATGTATAGGGAACATGAAGATATTTGAGAAAAAATAAAAATAAATTAATATAAGATGACCTTTGACCTTGACTTGTGACCTTGACCTTTATGTAAGAGTAGGTTTTGTGTTTGCATTGACATTGCCCAGGAAAATCAAATAAGCATGCCTAATTTCATTATAACCCATCAGTTAGTTTCATATATATTAATAGAATAGTTGACCTTGACCTTTGACCTTCATCTTGACCTTTATGATGTCTCAAAATGTATTATTTTCCTTTTCATTTAAAGTGCAACTAACACCAAATTTTGTGAAGTTTGCATGAAAAGTAAAGAAAATAGCATATTGACCTTATATTTGACCTTGACCTGTGACCTTTCATATGGAATTATATAATTTATTGCATGACCTTGGCCTAGGTATTCCGAATATACATAGTAACCCTAGTGAGAATCTAACATTTGGTATAAGAAATACTAGTAAAAAAATCATTTTGACCTTTGACCTTGACCTTACCCTTTAGAGTATATATCTAAAATTTTGTCAATACGATATCAAAGTTACCAGTAACTTGTATAGGCCTAGTGAGAATTAAGACATTTGAGTAAAAATCAAAATATATGAAATATTGACCGTATTTTTAACCTTGACCTTTGATCTTAATCTTTAAGATAAATGGAAAATTTCTTTTTGACTGACCTTTGCATTGACCAAATGGAAATACCTGTGAAATTTGGTGAAAATCTATTTAACGGTCTGGGAGGAGTTTCCAGACAGACGGATGATGACGACGACGACGACAGACAAGCTGACTGGTGGTGCACAGTATATGGGTGGGATCTGTGTGTGCAATACCACTCTGCTTCGCAGAGTTGATAAGTGTACACAGAGAGAGTTATTATCTTGTTCTAGTAGAACTGTGTTAAAAGATTTCACTCCCTGACCTCATCCTCCGGTCTAGCTTGATTATTATTCATTCAAGTTCCTATAAGACCTACGTCGCACTTAACCAGCTGAGAGATGATTTTAGCCAAGCATACTGGCTCGTACAATTATTTCTCATTGAATTAAATAATTCTTCAATATTGTAACTGTGAGTTGATTAATAAGGGGAGGCTGAACCTCGGCTGAGCCCAGAAGTCAAAATTTCAATTTTGTTTGTTCTTTTTCTAAAATGCTTCTTTCAACATAGGAGAATAGCATAGGAGGGGAAAAAAAACATATCGCATCCATAACCCCCCGGGGCGGGGGTTCGCCCACGCCCCCCAAAAACGAAATGTTTTGCCTTCAGCCACCATTTTTTGTTTTAGTGTCTTTTGTCTAAAAGGCTTCTGTAAGCAATAGAAATGATCATATGAGGGCATAAACACCCATATGACATTCCTATCCCCCCCCCCCCCTCCGGGGGCCCCAATATCATGGATTTTGTTAAAAATATTTTGTATATTGGTTTGTCTAGTCAAATTACTCAAGATGTTTTAATTTAGTTTGCCACAAAACTCCGCTCTCTATGACAGCTTGGTCATAGAAAACGTTTCCATGGAGGCCAAACTTATTCATTCTCCCCCAACTTTGATTTGAATGGTTGATTATCTAAGAATTTCATTTGCCAGAGATCATATGTTGGCACTTCCGAGTCAAACTACATATTTTTGTATTGCTCAAATTTGTTCCCCTTCTACACACTATAAATAGGGCTATATAGCAACGCTTGTACGTTGAAATAATGCCCGTTTCGCCCAAAAATTCCGAGATTCGACATGTTTCATGTCGAAATTTGCTATATCCAAAAAATATATATATTATATATAATTTTTTCAGCACATTCTATTATTCAATATGGAAAAACGAGCACGCTACGTTGTAGGGGATGCTTGTAGGATGCGCCATAAAAAAAATGCGGGAAATTTGAACAATTTTCAATGTGTAGAATGATTTTTGCTATAGTGCAATGAAATTCTACATAAAGAGCTGATTTTTTCAGCGAGTCCTAGAATTTCCATTGGTATTAAGATGGCATAATGCCAGAAACAAACTCTCTTATACAGCGTGAATTGGGGGTGTAAGGTTCAGCCTACCCTTATTAAGATTTATATCTCTTATTTTATGAATTAACTTACTAGTTATTCCGACCTCAGTTGATATCCTAATTTCCATAGCGTATATTTATTGTGAATACGCATCGCATCGTAGTGACTTTGATCTACCTCTGTCGGCTAATCCTTTAGCGGTTGCCAGTTACCTTCAGGGTATTAATTATTGTTTTTGAGACCAACCTCTCTGTGTTATTTATATTGTGATTCTCTAGTGACTTATTTACATTATTATTATATGTATTTGATCCACGAGTTCATCTCTTATTCCAATTATTATTTGAACGTTTATTCACAGTGATTTATATATATTATTGTGATCAATATTCCTTCAAGCTCATTTTCTTATAGATGAGATTTGATTTATGTCATACATGTATCCTAGCTAATAAGAAATAAATTGTGTGAACCGAAATTGTGTATTCTGTGACTTTGGGAGAGATTGATATCCTTATTATATTATCCAAGCCAGTACTGACCCCGTTGATATATTCAGGTTCTCAGCTTCACGATAGTGACAATAACGAACCATCAATGCAATAAAAATTATATTACTCGCAAAGGGGAAAGAGGTGTGTGTGGTAACCACCCAGGAATATGTCTTTTAAGCGTAGTAGGGAAGGTGTAGAGTAGGATAGTGATTGAGAGAGTGAGAGTGAGAACGGAGAAATGGATAGGCGACAAGCAGGGAGGTTAGGAAGGGAAGAGGATGTGTGGATTAGATTTTTACCCTGAATTGTGTTGTGGAGAAATATCTGGAGAAGCAACAAAAGGTGTATGTTGCCTTTATGGACTTGGAGAAGGCCTATGACAGAGTGGATAGAGAAGGTATGTGGGAAGTACTTAGAATATACGGAGTAGATGGCAAGTTGCTGAAAGCAGTGATGAGCATGTATGAGGGTGCAAAGGTGGCAGTACGTGTGGAGAATGAGCAGTGCGAGTTCTTTGATCTGAATGTTGGGTTGAAACAGGGGTGTGTGATGTCCCTGTGGTTGTTTAGTGTATATATGGATGGAGTCATGAAAGAAATACTAGGAAGAGCAGTGGATGTTGGTGTATCGCTGATATGGGAGGGAAATGAGTGGAAGCTGCCTATACTGCTGTTTGCAGATGATACAGTTCTGATGAGCGATAATGAATGGGAGTTGCAGGGTCTGGTAAATGAGTTGGGAACTGTGTGCGAAAAACGGAATTTGAAGGTAAATGCGGGGAAGAGCAAAGTTATGGTCTTCGAAAGGGGTGAAGTCACAGAGTGTGAGGTGAAGTTGAACGGTCAAGCTATGGAGATCGTCAGCTCTTTTAAGTATCTGGGCAGTGTGTTGAATAAAGATGGGACTATGGATGAAGAAGTGCAGGAGAGGGTGCAACAAGGGAGGAGGGTTGTAGGAACGTTGAAAGCAGTAACAAGAAATAGGGTGGTCAGTATGGAAGTGAAGAAGTCATTGCATGACAGTGTGGTAATCCCGACACTAACTTACAGAAGCGAAGCATGGACGTTCGGGAAGAGACTCGGACCAAGAGTGAGAGCAGTGGAAATGAGTTACTTGAGAAGTGCGTGCCGAGTTACATGGAGGGATAGACAGACGAATGAGGAAGTAAGAAGGAGGTGTGGTGTGGAGGTAGATGTGCTGGAAAGTGTGAAAAGGAACAACTTGAGAGGGTTCGGCCTTATGGAACGTATGGAAAGCAAGAGAATGACTAAGAGGGTGTACGAGAGCGAGGTGGAAGGACAGAGAGGGAGAGGTGCACCAAAGGAGAGGTGGAGGGATGGAGTGAGGAAGTATATGGATGAAGGCGGCGCTGGTTGGGAGGAGGGGCATCGACTGACTGGCGACAGAGGTGCATGGGGGCGGTTCGTTCGTGGCCACACCTTCGGGGATCACGGCGTCAGGCAATAGATAGATAACATACCATATATAAATTTATATATATATATACTGAATATATATATATATATACTGTATATATAAACTTATTATATCGGTACAATTTAGGTGTATATATACTGTATAGCCAATGTAAAGTCAGTAAAGAGAGCATTATTATTAAGTACAACAATTGTTATCATAGAAACTTCCATACTGCCCATTATATGTCTTAGGCTATAATCTTATGCTAGAACTAACCTTGATTATTATATTTTGTGAGATATTTAATTATCTACCACTTTTGTTTATCATGAGTTATACGTTATACTTAACCTACTTTATTAACTAACCTATAATATCTTAGATAAATGCAGCCTATTTTTGAAGTGTTCAGTTCATTATAGTATATGAAGGAACAAAATTTTACCCTGAGAGTAATGTGGAGATGAGGAAATAATGCAATACACATTTTTGTTGATAGAATTCCCGAGATTTACGCTTGTATTTTTAAACTATTTCTTTCTTTCTTGGTTCAGTTAGTGGACGAAATAATTTGAAAAAATTACGTTACCTTTACAAATAGGAATGCTAATCCGCATACTATCTGTATACAGAAGTCATACCCAAAGGTATTCGTTTGGTATCAGGCACTGCGAAGAAGAATTGTTTAAGAATACAAGCGAAAGATATCTCACCATAATGCCTTATACATGTGTGTGTTTGTGAGAAGGGGGAGACCTAATTATGTGATTACATTGATGTAACATTACTAATTAATATGAAGGCGGGTGCCTAACCACGAAAGGGGTTGAAATAGGGTAGCTATCCCCCCGCCAAAGGCGGCTTTCTAGGGCCTTTCCTAGCTTATGCTGAGAGGATTGGGTTCTAGTCATGTGGTGATGGGCTGGTTTATCAGAGTGAGAACTGAGCGATCTCTGCCATACCCATAGCTTACTCTGACTGTTCCTTTTACTTATATATTTTCTAGATCTCAAGTGACGGCCTCTCTTCCGTGGATTGACCTCCCAATATACCAAGATTGGAAGCCAAAGAGTCAAATTTTTCCTTTGCCCCTCAACTTTCTCTTCATAATTGCTGAGGGGCACAGGGCCCTGGGTGGGGCTTTGGTTTCCCGGGCGTTTCCGCACCCTCCTCAGCTCCCTGCCATGGAGTGGCTTCGGTCACCCAGGCTTTATTGTGGCCGGCAGGAAGGGTTCTCTGGCGGCGCTCGGTTATGGCCTTGGCCTTGCTCGGGGCCTTGGGGCTGTTCGGCCAGGCAGCTTGGGGAACAACAACAACAACAACTAATTAATATGAATTATTCTCAATCAAGTACTGATACCATGCGATAATGTCTTTTAAAAGGCTGAACATTATACAGTACCGTTATTAATCGAAGTTAATAATCCAAATATATACACATTGCTTATTGTATATACTGTACTGTACATCTGGCATATACATTTTCATAAATGTTATTGGTTACTTAAGAAATATCAATTAAGGTGTGAGTACAAGAGGCTAAAATAAAGACATTGTAATGACCAAGAGAATTGAGTCTTTGATTATTATGAAGCTCCGAAAATAAGGTTCTGATAAGTATTTTATGGTGTTAAACTAAGGTTCATAAAATATGATTCACCAAGGTTTAGAGTATATAATCTTTACTTGGTTTGAGCTTTGTGAATTGAAGCCTCAAACTAATAGAATGTATTAAGATTTGTCTCGGTTAAAAGTTTAGAATCCTTAGTTTGGTTTGAGCTCTGTGGATTGAAGCCTCAAACTAGTAGAATGTACTATGATTTGTCTCGGTTCAAAGTTTAAAATCCTTAGTTTGGTTTGAGCTCTGAAGCCTTAAACTTGTATGGATAAAGAGTCATATTTTTATGTTGGCTTGGATTGGTCCAATAATGAGCAGTGTTACTTCTGAGCAGAGAGTGTGTACAGGAGAGAGGAGTCTTCCTATGCATTCTATTAATAAAAAGGTGCCTCTAAACGTTGCCAGTTACCCTTTTTCGATATTTTTTTTCAGCGCCATCTATTGCAGGGTTCCAGAACTACTCAACGTGAATAAATCTACGGATGTACCCCCCATTCTGTTTTTTGTTTATATTATATGGACCGGTACACTACTTTTTTTTGTCTCTCTCTCTCTCCATCTCTATGTATATATATATATATATATATATATATATGTATATATATGTTTGACCAAGTTTGAGTGTGGCTGTGTGTACTTCCATGTTAGTTACTTATATTACAATGTAAATACTTGTCTTCAATTGCGATTAGTTTTTCATATAGGCTACATTCATTGTTAATAAATTTAGTCAATATCAAATAATCATCAACAGCCTTCATGATCCATTGCAAACCATCCTATATTTTCAAGGTCAACCACAGCCTCCTTATATCATCACGGAGGCTTGGTTCAGCTTGGTAAGCTATGTAATTAACCCCTTCTATACCGACGAAGTCTTTTGATTTTATTCTGGCTCCTACTAATCGATTGTATTCACTTTAGGAAGGATCTTTAGCAATTATAAGGCTTCGAACTATCTCAATCAACCCTTTTAACTACCACAGATCCTTTCTAAGCTGTATAAAATCGTCTACATATTGCTAGAATAAAATATAACATACGTCGACGGTACAGAAGGTGTTGATGGAGTATTGTTCACATTTCAGTGTAGGCAATACTTTGGAGTGCTTTTGCATATCAATGTACTCATAAATCATTGTATTCATAATGACTATGGCTGATATGGTGATAGCAAACAAGTTACATGAGTTTCTACAGACTCTACACGAGACACGTGTACACCATTGCAGCAAGGGAGAGGAACTGTCATCAACAGACGACAGAAGTATTTTCCTGCGATAGGGAGGAGCTATGCGCTACCGCCATCTAGTGCAGGGTTCCAGCCAAATCTGTAAATAATGGCTAACTACTATTAACACGGCTGATTTTCCAAGACTCCTCTCTCCTATTCTTACTCTATGCTTCTGAGTCCAATGAGTGATGTTCTCCCTTGGCTGACTATTGTTTAGAAATGGCAAGTATAGTTTATTCCTTTGAGCCAATATAGTATTATATATTTGGAGTCAGCCAAGCGAAGGCCAATGATAGGATTTACCCTTGGATCACTATTATTCGGTGAGTACGGTATACCATATTGTTATTAATTGTAACTTTTAGTTGATGTTTTGGTTTATGATACAGTACATTTCTTATGTAGTGTATTTTTTTTTTTTTTTTTTTTTTTCTATATTCCAACTACTCCCTCTCGGGCATAGGCTGAGAGCCTGTACATGCCACCGCTCAACACGGTGAAGCCCGTGAGGTCTTGTTCCAGCCTGGGGAGTGAGACATGTGAAGCATCCATCATGGCTCGAAGCAGCTCCATCTCTGAAGCGGCCGGTTGCTTCGCTCAAGTGCTTCACCGTCTCACCCTCCAGACTCAGACCCTCACTCTCAGAACGCCACCTATTGAGCAGTGAACTCACTAGGCATTGTCCCCCTGTAACATATTTTGAATATGGGAATATTCATACAGTGTTATTTAATCAGGGAACAATGAGGGTATTTTTTTGGCATTTCGGTGGGCTTTGTGGTAATGCACTGATACTAGGTACAGCACAAATTCAATCCCAATAATATCTTCCCATTGACATATCGGGATTTGAACCCGGGTCCATTGGATTACCAATCCAGTGGCATGACCACTCCACCACACCTCCCCTTAACAACTGTGTAACTTAACTGTATAAACTGTGTAGCAATATTGTACTCAGATCATAAACAGAATATTCCTTTGCTTAGATTGATATGCAAGTTT
The DNA here is from genome assembly GCA_032716605.1 of Paralithodes platypus. Lineage (NCBI taxonomy): Eukaryota > Metazoa > Arthropoda > Malacostraca > Decapoda > Lithodidae > Paralithodes > Paralithodes platypus. The sequence goes on along the minus strand of CM064573.1, from coordinate 20,971,653 downwards.
CGAAGTTGCATAATAAATCGTAGGCAGTGTCCACCATCCTTTAACTGTCTTCGTGGTGCGATGCATAAGGTGTTGATTTTCGGTGTGAGCATCCTGGGTTCGAATCCACGGACTGCCACATGTGTTTGTAAATTTCATTAATTGATTTTAGGAGTATAGTTGGTTGTTGGAAGGAACATAATAATTGATATTGGTTCAGGGGTAATTTATCGAGAGGACTTCCCTAGTGGTTAAGGCCCCATTAATTGCTCTTTCCATTCACATATGCATAGCCTACGTGAGTTGCAGTTGGGATGTGTGTACATGCTTAGATTGATATGCAGGATTCGAAGTTGCATAATAAATCGTAGGCAGTGTCCACCATCCTTTAACTGTCTTAGTGGTGCGATGCATAAGGTGTTGATTTTCGGTGTGAGCATCCTGGGTTCGAATCCACGGACTGCCACATGTGTTTGTAAATTTCATTAATCGATTTTAGGAGTATAGTTGGTTGTTGGAAGGAACATAATAATTGAGGTAGCTGGGCACCCTTATGTGACATGGCTACGTGCCACATTAGCCCTGGACTGGAGTTAATAGTAAATATATCATATTTAAATTTTAATAGTTTTTACTACTGTATAAGAGACTGCCGAGACCGGAACTTCTCCGGGAGGTCGGGATGTGTGTGGGCTTTTGTCTTGTTTTGTTGTTCTTGTTCTTGTTTTGTCTTGAGTCGGCTCCCCCGGCTGTGGGGTGTGTGCCTGGGTATATACCTACATAAGAAATGTTTAATTAAGATTACTAAACTAGCAAGGAACTGGTGTCTAATTTGTATTTAACCCCCTCAGACGGATTATGTTCCGATAAGATACAGGAGGCGGTTGACGCAGCTTTTGGGTCTAGAATTTGGCTCATGAGTGTTTTGGAAACCTTCACATTTCTCTATTCCCAGCCACCAGAATTATGTTTATTGTTATGAATCGTTTGTGAATAGATGGCTGAATGACTGTACTGTACTACATGAAAATAAAAAAAATAAACAAATAAATGGAAATATAGACTAGAAACGTACTCCCGAATACAAATATTGACCGCATAATTGTGTTCCAACCGTCCTATCTCGGAATTTTGAGTGATGACCATATATTTTTATGTACTAAAATAAAAGTATTTGTTCTCCTCTTTCCAAAGGTGAAAACGGAAATTGTCTGGTAGCATTCAAGGAGACTACATCAGGACTCTTCTTACCTCTGACCAGGTATAGGCTATCCTAGTGTTTACTAGCCCTATACCCCTTTGAAAGGACATTAGCCTAACCTAACAACCTTACCTAACCTATCCTAGTATTATGGGTGGGGGCTGCCACCCCCACACCCCCGCTATTTGACATCTTTGACAAATTTTTTGTGTATTTTTCTGTGAGATCGGGTTTTTTCAAGTGTCGATAACGAAATTCCTCCATGCGGACTATAATGAGAAAAATATGGCGAGTCTATTGGTCCCTATTTTCCCTAATAAATTGTTTCTAATAAGGCGGATGTAGTGTCCTTGAAGATTATCAATTGTCTATCTTCAATAGTTGTCAAGCACTGGGCAAAAACAAAAACAGTAATATTTTGCCAGATATGGTTTATAACATGATTGATTTATTTTTTGGTTACGAGGTGTATAGTTTTCAATTTGGTCTGTATGAATGCGCGAGATAATGACAAAGAAGATAAACAAAACTAGAACTTCCTAAGACAAATACTTTTTTTTCTATGAATATTTGAAATCACGGGTCGAAAAAGCGAATATTTACTTTCCGCCGTCGCCCCACCCTGGATAAAAAGCTCACTCCGAGCAGTTCCCCACCTCGGCGTCGCGGTATTTGCTCAGGTATGTATGTAATAGTATATCACCTGAATCGGCAAATTATGCTCTTTCTAATGGTGAAAACCACACCACTACATCATAATTGGTTCGCGAGCTATGGGCAATTGTTTCCATGCAATTAGATTGTGGTGTAAATGAAAGTCAATGTTTATCACAGGACATTATTTTAGCCACAATGTTTGTAATAATATGTAATAGTATACATCACCGGAATCGGCAAATTATGCTCTTTCTAATGGTGAAAACCACAATACTACATTATGATTGGTTCGCGAGCTATGGGCAATTGTTTCCATACAATTTGATTGTGGTGTAAATGAAAGACAATGTTTATCACAGGACGTTATTTTAGCCACCATTTATAAATATTTATTTATTATATTATATTATTATATTTTGTAATTATTTGTCTTTATATTATATGTATTCATTGTCGATAGTATCAATTGCTTACTTTTGCGATTTCCTTAGTTTATTTGTGCTATAAATGTAGGTTATTTGTAGGGTAGTTATTGATAGGGGTCACTTGAGGCATGCTATGCTTACAGGTACCTACCCGATAGCACTATCGTTAGTGAGTGCTGTACTGTATTTTATATATTATTTTGTAATAGTATAGATATCTTATCAATATTTGTATTTTGTACTATTTTAATGTCTTGTCATGTTGCAAATTTGATTTTAAATAATATTTTGACATTTAACATATAGTTTCTTTATTCATGCAGAGTTTAGTAAAATTTGCCAGAACGTCCCGGACTTCCCAAACTTGACTACTTCCTTTAACGTGACGATAGTGCGTTGTTATATGTGCGATTAGTTTGCTTGGGAAACAGATTAACTTGCTCATGTAGTAATGTACACCCTATGTGGTGGATTGTGTTCTTTTATTTAATAATTTTCATTTTAGTAAACGTTGTTTCCACATAGCGATTTTGATAATTTAATTTGACTTTATATTGTCCTTGTCCCAATTTTGGTTTGTTTAGTTTGCAAGTTTTACATTTTAATTAAATAAATAAATAAATAAATATATATATATATATATATATATATATATATTATATATATTATATATATTATATATATGGACAGGAGTGAATGGAGAATGCTTGTGAATAGTTGAGTGAACATGGGGTCATTTGGAGTAAGGGGTCGGGCGCAAGTTGGACTAGATAATAGTCCATCAGGCGCCTGGCCCGGGGAGACGATTAATATGAAGGGTGCGCCTGGAAGTGTGGTGGGAGGGCTTGTGGCTTTGGCTCCACTGCATGTCTGCCTGCCGAGATCGGAACCTCTCCGGGTGGTCGGGGGCCGGGGGAGTGCTGGAGCGACCTTGGTGACCCTGGTCTCTGGGTCTTCTCCTGGGTGACCTGGATGTGTGTGAGTTTGTGCTTTGTATCTGTTTATTTGTTGTTTTATGTTGTTTTTGTGTTTTCCCTGTTCTTGCTCTGTCTTGAGTCGGCTACCCCCAAAATGGGGATTGGGCCTGAGCATATAGATAGATAGATAGATAGACATTATATATAATTTATATATATAATATCCACCACTGCTCTACCACCACCACCACCACAACTACCACCATCTCCACCACCACCACTGCTGCTCCACCACCACCGCTCCACCACCACCATCACCACTGCTGCTCCACCACCACCACAACTACCACCACCACCACAACTACCACCACCACCACCACCTCAACTACCACCACCACAACTACCACCACTACAACTACCACCACCACCACAACAACCACCACCACCACAACTACCACCACCACCACCACAACGACCACCACCACCACAACAACGACTACCACCACCACAACCACCACCACAACAACCACCACAACCACCACCACAACTACCACCACCACCACCACCACAACTACCACCACCACCACCACCACCACCACAACCACCACAACCACCACCACCACAACTACCACCACCACCACCACAACTACCATCACCACCACCACCACAACTACCATCACCACCACCACCACAACTACAACTACAACTACCATCACCACCACCACTACCACCATCACCACAACTACCACCACCACCACAACTACCACCACCACCACCACCACAACTACCACCACCACCACAACTACCACACCACAACTACCCCTACCCACCACCACCACAACTACCACAACCACCACAACTACCACCACCACCACCACCACAACTACCACCACCACAACTACCACCACCACCACCACCACCACCACAACTACCACCACCACAACTACCACCACCACCACCACAACTACCACCACCACAACTACCACCACCACCACAACTACCATCACCACCACCACAATTACCACCACCACCACCACCACCGCTCCACCACCACCACCACCACAACTACCACTACCACCACCACAACTACCACCACCACCACCACAACTACCACCACCACCACAACTACCACCACCACCACAACTACTACCACCACCACAACTACCACCACCACCACAACTACCACCACCACAACTACCACCACCTCCACCACCACAACTACCACCACCACCACCACCACAACTACCACCACCACAACTACCACCACCACCACCACCACCACCACCACAACTACCACCACCACAACTACCCCCACCACCACAACTACCACCACCACAACTACCACCACCACAACTACCACCACCACCACCACAACTACCACCACCACCACAACTACCACCACCACCACAACTACCACCACCACCACCACAACTACCACCACCACAACTACCACCACCACAACTACCACCACCACCACAACTACCACCACCACCACAACTACCACCACCACCACAACTACCACCACCACCACCACAACTACCACCACCACCACAACTACCACCACCACAACTACCACCACCACAACTACCACCACCACCACCACCACAACCACCACCACCACCACCACCGCTCCATCACCACCATCACCACTGCTGCTCCACCACTACCACAACTACCACCACCACAACTACCACCACCACCACAACTACAACTACCACCACCACCACCACCACAACTACCACCACCACCACCTCCACCACCGTGGCGACAGAAATGTTGACTGTACTTACCCTGGGACGGCATGACAGTGTATGCTATATAATTCCCTAAACTACACAAACTCAATATCCATCGATAACCCAACGATATATGCACTTCGTTTGGGTTATATTAGGGTGGAAATACCACCCAGGCTGGGCAAAATGGAGGCCCCTCAGTTTAAAGGGCCTGACAGAGCCACCTAGGAGGTTGACTGCTGAGTGAAGACTGGCCTCTTTATCACCCGCGGGGCCCACAGAGAGACGCCACAGGGTTGCTATATATTTCCACATGTAGATCTAACTTCCCTAACTTACCAGCCAAAATAACAGCCAAAAAGCGTCATAAACTTATTTTTGGTGAATATAATAAGTTCATATGACGCTCTAGCGTCCTTTGAGTTTTTAGGCCATACCTCCATATGACGCGAAAGCGTCATATAAGTCGGAGAGTGTTAATATTAAGTGTAATCTTGAGTTGTACACTGTAAGTGTAAAATGGATAAGAATCAATTTTGGGAACTTGCAACTGAAGCAATTAATTTATTACATTTAGAGTTTTGCTATATTTGTATAAGTATAACAAATTGTTGGGAGCTTTATTATATTGTGGGGTTCTTTTTCAGTTAACCCAGGAGCTGCGGGAAGACTCTTAAGAGTTTCCCCGGGCGACTGCGGGAAGACTCTTAAGATCCTGGGCCTAAAAAAAATAATTTAAAACACCCCAAAACAACTTTAACCCTTTTTTTTTTTTTTTTTTTTTTTTTGCCCCTGGGCCATGCCAAATATCATTCCTCCACATCCCCTCCTTCCCCCCTCCCCCCCCCCCCTCCTTCAATTATCACCTATTTTCCCTGTTATTGCCTTATTCTGTGGTCTATTTTCGTGCTAACATTAGCGAGTTGCTAGCAGGGCGTTGTCATCAGTCTTACCAAGCGTGGGAATTAGGGGAGAAGTCAGGAAGAGAATTGAGAGGTACCTCCAGTGTCTCTCAAAACTTTGTGAGTGGAAGGTTGGCTCACACTCACTCACACACACTCGCATTCATTTCGCGATTTTGACCAGCCAAACACTGTTTCCACTTGTTTTATTGTTGTAATTGGTTAATATCTTCAAATTAATGGTAAAATAGGCGCATATGAATAAGTATTAACGATATTTATGGTAAAATAACTATGTTAGTGATGGGAACAGCTCAAATACGTGCACACAGGCGTGTAGTGTCTCATACCCCCCATGCGCAGCCGAGAGGTTAATCATCAATAAAGATGCATTACCGGGATCCATGGTTTGAGTTTCTCCTATCAAACATTAACGAATAATATCTGGTGGCATTATTGACGGGCTTGGTGTCAGAAGATGGCGCATCGCTCACCAATATACCAGCAGATGACACACCAGAGACTACCACAGGGCTGCATCAAGATTCATTACATGTCAATCAACAAGAAGATACAGAAGCTCTTCTGGGTTAACTGCTCCACTACTACTCCTCGATTACGGGATTCCTGTCTCAGGTAATTATTTGTTGTTGATCTTACCTTACTCAAGGGACCCTACAGATGCGCGGATAAGTGCCTACTTTTCTTATTTTGTCAATTTGATTGTCACCCCCCTATAAAAAATTTAGTTAGGCCCTAGTTTTGTCCAGCCAGTTCACCGAATTCATAACACTTTGTTTACATGCTAGGCTCCTCCCAGAAGTTCCCGGATGTGCATTAGCCAATCAGAGTGGAGAGTGAGACAATACATTTTTATTTTCCCAACAAATTATTATTATTTTCTTTTACAATTGTGTCTTCCAGTGTTTTACATACTGTTTAAATGTATTACTTTCTCATTTCTCTACAAAAATCTTACTTTTTTGGGATATCGATTTGTAAAAATTTACATTTTAACTTGTACCCACAATGCATTTCGCCTGTGACGTCAGTTTCAAACACAACCTCCATACTGGAAGGCCTCATGCCTGGTGAGTTTTCCTCACATTTAGTGATATTTTTGGCGGTATTTCTCGAGTATGGCTATCTGTCTTCAATATATAACCGTAAATAGACCCATAGGGCTTGGATTACAGGGTCTTTTCCATGTCAAAAAGGCCAATTTCGTACAGGTTGATTTCATTAGGCATACCGTATACAAGTACTGTTATTTTACTGGGTATTAGTTTATGATGACCAACCAGTTATGGGCCCCATCGATGATTATTAGTGTGTTATCACTTTCATGAACTATACTTTGTTGGTGTACATGTCGCAAATTCACTATAAGTGAAATACGAGAAACTGTCTTCTCAACCTACTGCAACGTCTTCTTCAGCCTATCAACCTACTGCATCAACCTCTTCAGCCTCTCATTAAGGTATGTTATCGTCTAGAGGACATACTAGGTGTTAGGTCAAGGTTAGGTTAGGCTCTTTGGTTAGGTTAATGACAAAATTTGGCTCGGATTTAATTGATTTAGCGGGGTGTGGGGGGCTTGGGGGCGGCAGCCCCCACCAATAATACTAGGCTAGGTTAGGTTAGGCTAATGTTAACCCCATAATACTAGGTTAGGTTAGGTTAGGTTATTTGGTTAGGTTAATGACAAAACTTGGCTCGGATTTAATGCATTTAGCGGGGGGGTGGGGGCGGCAGCCCCACCCTTAATACTAGGTTAGGTTAGGTTAGGTTAGGTTAGGTTAGGCTAATGTTAACCCCATAATACTAGGTTAGGTTAGGTTAGGTTATTGGGTTAGGTTAATGACAAAAGTTGGCTCGGATTTAATGCATTAAGCGGGGGTGTGGGGGCGGCAGCCCCCACCCATAATACTAGGTTAGGTTAGGTTAGGTTAGGCTAATGTTAACCCCATAATACTAGGTTAGCTTAGGTTAGGTTATTTGGTTATGTTAATGACAAAACTTGGCTCGGATTTCATGGATTTAGCGGGGGTGTGGGGGCGGCAGCCCCCACCCATAATACTAGGTTAGGTGAGGTTAGGTTATGCTAATGTTAACCCCACTCATACTGGGTTTTTCCACGTTGAAAAACAAGAAAACCCGAGCCAACTTTCAAAATGAGGTTACTGTGATTTTGGGCTCTGAAAATAAAAAAAAACCCAGCCAAGTTTGGTCAACACTTTAGGGTTTTCTTCATCTGAAAAAGGGTGAAATCCGAGCCAACTTTTGCCAAAACTTGGCTCGGAGTTCAACCTTTTGGGTTTTTTTCAATTGTATTTATTACATTTTTAGAGTTATTCCCATAATACCCCTATATTTACCCCACCCAAAACCCCGCATTCCCAAACTCTCCCCTAGATTGTTGAGGTATCGGAATTACAATTAATATTACAAATGCTAATAATCATAATGCTGTCGGCGGGGGCGGTGGACTCATCACCCTGGTACACAATGAAATATCATACATAGTAACCAGTGTACAAACCAAATCCCTCCTCCCCCCAAATGATAACACAACAGAAATACAATCAATTAAAATACGCACTGGCAACAAATCCAACATAACCATCATAAACACATACATCCCTCCCCAAACATCCCCTACAGTACCAAATGAATACAGACCACACTTACAACACATCACAAACACCCCACACATCATCCTGGGTGGTGACTTCAACGCCAAGACGTCGGCCTGGTTTGTCGACAACCCCGACACAGACAGAGGGCTGGTACTACAAAACCAAACAGATAACCTTATCATCCTTAACGACATCCATCAACATACCCATATTCCTCACCAAACCCTCTATAACCCATCATCTCCAGACATCACCTTTTGCTCCCCAGAACTCGCCCCCACAACATCCTGGAGGGTGGTCAGAACCTTAGGCTCTGACCACCTCCCGATCATTATCACCACCAAAACCAGACTCACCCCAGCTAGCCACAAACACACATACACCAATTATAAAAGAGCTAACTGGGAAGCATTCACAAATGAGACAGAACAACACTTCACAACTCTAAACAGTACACCCATCACTAACATCAACAATGCTGTACACATACTCAATAAAACTATCCAAAACGCTGACAAGAAACACATTCCATGAGGTAACAGAAAAGGACACAACCCCAACTTCACACCAGAAATTCAAAACCTCATCAGACAACGCGACACACTGAAACACTCCCCAGCACCCCACACACAAGACATCACACAACAAATTCAAGCACTCAACACCCAAACTAACAACAAAATACAAGAACAACAAAAACTAAATTGGAATAACTTCCTACAAAAACTTGATCACAAAACAAACCCCAAAAAACTCAACAAAACACTAAACAGCATCACACTTTCCAACAGCAACACAACACAATCACATGCTGCAATCACAACAACAGACTCTACTCCTTCATGTAAACAACAAGCAAACACTCTCATCAATCACTTCTCACATGTCAGCCACCTAAAACCTCACAAAGACGACCGACGTGTCATCCGACGTAAGGCACAATTCCCCACAGACCCTGACTATACACCCTTCACCAATCACCAGACAAAGCATATCATCAACAATCTCAAGCACTCACCCGCCAGTGGCCTAGACAACATAAGCAACATACACCTGGGACCACAAGGCATACAAGCACTCACTAACATATCAAACTACAGCTATTCACACAACACAATACCAGACATTTGGAAGCATGGTCATCACATTCCCCAAACCCAACAAAGACCCCACGCTACCCTCCTCGCACCGCCCCATCACACTCCTTTGCTCCCCCTCCAAAGTTATGGAACGCCTAGTATTACAACTAATTACACCCGACCTACCCCTAGCTCCAACACAACATGGCTTTAGGCCACTGCACTCCACAAACACTCTTCTCACAGACCTTACACAAAGAGCTTTTGACGGCATCAACTCAGCTAGACCACCACACAGATCACTATTAGCCACACTCGACATTAGTAAAGCCTTCGATGCCATCCCCCGCCACAACCTAACAAACAAAATCTACAACACAAACATGCACAACAACACAAAAAGGTGGCTGGCCAACTTCCTAGCAGGCAGATGTGCACACGTATCTTTTGCCGGTCAGTCATCTAAAATCAGAAACTTTCCAAACGGAGTCCCACAAGGATCCGTCCTATCGCCCGCACTCTTCAATCTGTACATGCACGATATAACTACACCCGATACGCCCCCAAAAAACTTAGCCTCCTATGCAGATGACATAACACTCACATGCACACACCATGACCCAAGAAGAGCAATAGATCTCCTTCAACCCTATCTCAACACACTACATGGCTGGTGCACTACAAACAGACTTAATCTAGCCCCAGCCAAATCCACCGCAACCCTGCTCACAAGCTGGACAGGAGAACACGAATACATCCCTCAACTCACCATAAACAACACACCCCTAACACATACACACACACCCAAAATCCTAGGAGTAACAGTCATATGATACTCATATGACATTCAAACAGCACACCACAAACATTAAAAAGAAACTGACACCCAGACTTAACGCCCTCAGGTCACTTGCTCACACAAAATTTGGACACAACAAAGAAACTACCACCACAGTATATAAACAATACATAAGATCAGTGATGGAATACACAAGCCCAGCCTGGGCTTCTAACCTAGCTGAAACACATCATAAGACCTTGCAGACTATTCAAAACAAAGCCCTGAAGATCATTACAGGCTGCACAGCTACTGCACCCACAGATCACCTACATCAAGAAACCAAAATCCTCAAAGTCAAAGACCATCTGGACATGAGAGGCACTCAATTCCTGGCAGCAGCCTCCACAAACCAAGACCACCCACTAAACTACATGGCAACACACCCACAGACACCAAGAAATATCAAAACAACACCCAGCACACGGTATCACACACAATTATTGTCCTCTCTCCCTCCCTGCCCACCCCGAACTAACTTCCAGAAGCACATCCATACTCATATCTCTCGCCAATCCATGCACTCACTCACAGACAACACGCAGCTGCATGCACGACCTCCCGAAATCCATCCTTCCGAATCCTCCCTCCCTCGCGAGGACAGAGTCCACCTGGCCAGGCTGAGATGCGGACACCACCAGCTCTCCTGAGCTATCAGAAGAGACTGGATGACTCCGTTGTCGACGCCTGCCCGGGATGTAACACAGCACCCCATACCATTAAACACATCATAGAAGACTGCATCTCACACAACCACTTACGCCAACAACACAATCTACACTCAATGAGAGCTCTGTGGGAAAGCCCGATCGTGGCCATGGCCTTCCTCAGGGACTCGGGGCTGTTCGGCCAGGCAGCTTACGGAACAACAACAACAACAACAACAACAAATGCTAATAAATAGTGGTTTCCTCACTTTCTAACTAGAAAATACACACTTATAAAGCATTAAAATACAAAAATAAAATAAATAAAACCTAAAATAACAGGAGTAGTAGTTATGCAGAATTACCGCTCTTCTTACCACTCCTGACGACACTCACCCACCACACGCCCTCGGATCACACCATGGTGACACTCCTATGGACAACGGCGGTACATCAACTAACATTGCTGTACACTCCGACAACGTGGTACAGGTAACTAAAGAAACTGAACTATGTTTACCACGGGAGAGAACACTTACTGAAAAGGGTTTAGCATACCATATTGAAGTAAGGTTAAGAAATATAAGTACAATTTATTCAAAGCTGAAGTCATTAGTTAGTGTGATAAACACATTAATGCATGAACACTCTGCTACTAATGATGTAAAGGTTAAATATCATGAGTGGTTATTATGATCAACTTGTTGTTAAACTGCCAGTGGAAAAACATGACCTAAGATGTGATGAACTCGTACATGAAAAGTATGCTTGCATGTTATGTTTCAAAGCAAGAGTTGAAAATTGGTTTGAAGACAAATATAAGCTTGAGAGTATAGAAAGTAAATCTAAGAAATCTAGCTGTAAGTAAAAAAGAACGAGTAAATCAAGTTCCTCACATCGCTCACATTCTTCTTATGCTAGTAAAGTGTGGCAAGAATGTAGTTACCGGGTGTACCGCCCGTCTTGTTTACACTACGCATCATGTTCCCGTCTATTTTGACTCCCTTTGGATACAAAAATACATTACCCTAACCAAACAACCTAACCTAACCTAACCTAGTATTATAGATTTATAAGTATTTACTTTATAAGTATTTATAGATGATTTATGTTTTATGTCGGTAGTGGTACACCCGGTAACTACATCCATCCCTAAAGTGTCAGCAGCTAAGCTTAAAGAACAGCAAAGGCAAATAGAGTTAAATATAAAATTTAGTGCTCTTAATTCAAAGTATGAGTTGCAAGCTAAGTTAGAAGAATTACAATTAAAAACAGAGTTGGAAGTGTCCGAAGCTAAAGTCAAAGTTTTGGAAAGATAATATTATGATGTTAACCAACAGTGCTTAGATCAGGAACTTAATCCAAAAGCAAACGAGTTTGTCCCCACTCAAGACACACACGTTTCAGTTGCACTAACTCAGGCTACACAGAGCATAGCTGTTCCTTGTTACGGTTGCTCAGCATTTAGCTGCTCACACTCAATTCACGCAACCTCCTTTTGTTGCCATGTCAATTAAACCTCTGCATGTAACTGTCCCCATGTCAGTTACACAACACTCAACTGTTCCTATACCAGTTACAAAGTACTCCACTTTTCCCATGCAAGTTACACAACCTTCAGTCTTTCCCAGACATGCAACTAAGAACACTTATGATTCAACTCCACATACTCAACATTCAGGTGACCCTAATCAAGTTGCACAACCTAATATAATTTCTACTCCAGTTTATCAAGTTTCAAGTTCTAATGAACCCTCTAATTCAATCCCAAGATGTGTTAATGTCATTATTGAAAGACATGAAAAATCCTCATCAGTCATTAAAAGTTTTAGTGGTGATCCATTAGAGTTTAAGCCTTTTATGAGACAATTCCAGTCAAAAGTACTCGGTTTTTCAGAGTCAAATGATGAGAAATTGAGCTATTTAGAACAGTACACTTCAGGAGAGGCTAACACTATTGTGAAAGGGTATTGCTATCTTGACGCAGATCAGGGTTATCCAGCAGCTATTAACCCTTTACGAGCGGCCTATGCGGTTTATTTATATGTACCGCCCAGCGGGGTGTTTTTAGCCAAAATAGGGCTGTTTACGTGATCATTTTCATGCCTAAATAAGACCCAGAACGTAAAACAAGTATCTATCCCTGAAAGGGCATAAACAGAGCTTTCGAATGACACCATAACGATCCTTTTATGATGGCTAGTTTTCTTGCAATAACCGTGCAACGCGAGTGCATAAAGCAGGTAATTAGCCACTTTCCCGATACAATTCCGTATATAGCGAGTGAGAGAGGTAGGAGGGAGGTGAGATTCGTGTCAGTAGGTTCGCCGCGGTGGTCTGGAGCAGTCATACGCTCGCTACTCTCCTGCCACCACTTGTCTCTCTCTCTCAGCAACATTACGTGCTGAAATTGCCACTCGAGTTATGTCGAGCGCCGCCACATAGTCCAGCTTTATTTAACTCGACTTATGTGGTGAGCCGCTTTTTAAGGGTTAAAGAGCTCAATGAACGTTATGGAGATAGTAAAGTAGTGGCCAATGCATTTATCATCAAAGCGTTAAACTGGCAAGTTATCAAGGTTGATGATGTAAGGGACTTGATAATTTGTTGTTCCTTAAAGAATGTGAACATGCTGTAAATATCCTCAATTCTGTATAGATCTTGGAAAACCCTGAAAATATAAAGTGCTTGGTAAAAAAGCTTCCTTACTGCATGCATGATAAATGGAGAGCTAAGGTTCAGGAAATAAAGGTGAGATGTGGATATGTCAAGTTTCAAGAATGTTCACAATTTGTGAAATATGAAACTAAGAAGGCTATGGATCCTATATATGGGAGGGAAGCACTTAAAGAATCTAAAGGTTCTAAACTCAAACAAGACTCTCAACCATTTAGGACTACAAGGACAGGCTTTGCAGTCAATGCAATTCAGAGATTTCATGACAGTTCAAAAAGTAAAGAAATTTATTGCATGTACTGTAACGACACTCACCATGTCATTGATAATTGTGACATTTGGAGTTTGAAAGGACAGGGTTTATGTTTTGGTTGCTTGAAGGTTGGTCATATGAAGAGACAATGTAGGAACAAGAATGTTTGTCAGAAATGTGGTAAATTGCACCCTACCATGTTGCATATAGATAGAGTAGAAAGTAATTCAAATAACCACAATGAGGAACAAACTGAAACTACATCGAAATTTGCAGGGCAGGTTTAGAAGTCTGTGACTTAGAATCAAACAATATGATAGCCTTACCAACTGTATATACCAAAGACACCATACCAGTGAGTAAGGGATTTATTCCTAACAGAAAGGACTTGGAAAGATGGGAACACTTGAGTGACCTAGATATCCCATCAATTGAAGGAGAGATCACCATGCTTATAGGAAACAATGAACCAGATGCCTCTTCTCCCATTGATACAACAACAGGTCCTAGAGGTAGTCCATATGCAGTTACAACTCTTCTAGGATGGGTAGTATGGAACTTAATGCGAGGAAGTGGATCAGAAAGTTTATCTAAACAAAGTAGATATCATTGCTATACATGAGCAGGAAGAGCTTAAGCATTTAGATTTCATGGTTAGAGAAACAATTAATTATGACTTTCCAAAAAAGGTAATTGATTATCGTAGAGAGCTATCTAGAGAAGATAATCTTTTTATGAAGAAGGTAAATAATTCCATTAAATTTGTAAGAGGACATTATGAGATTGGTTTACCTCTGCGAAATGACCTGGTTTGTCTGCCTGATAATTATGATCATGCATTTGGACAACTAAAGGGTTTAGAGAACAGATTACGGAGAAATTTGCATCAGATTATGTTAGTTTCATGGATAAAATACTAGAAAAGAACTATGCAGAAATGGTTCCAGAGGAGGAAGTTGACAGAAATGACGGTAAGGTTTGGTACATTTCACATCACAAAGTTTATCATCCTAGGAAACCTGAAAAGATCAGGGTAGTGTTTGACTGTACAGCAAAATATTGTGGTGTTTCATTGAACAAAATACTTCTTCAAGGTCCAAATCTAACCAGTAATCTTAATGATGTCTTGATGCGTTTCAAGCAGGGTGAAGTTGCCCTTATGGCAGATATTGAGTCAATATTTTATTAGGTAAAGGTTCCCAAGCAGAATTGTGATTTATTGAGCTTTCTATGGTGGAAAGGAGGAGATTTCAGTAGTAAGCCAGTGATGTATAGAATGTTGGTTCATATTTTTTTAGCCATATCTTCGCCAGCATGTGC
Organism: Paralithodes platypus; assembly: GCA_032716605.1. Taxonomy (NCBI): domain Eukaryota; kingdom Metazoa; phylum Arthropoda; class Malacostraca; order Decapoda; family Lithodidae; genus Paralithodes; species Paralithodes platypus. The sequence goes on along the minus strand of CM064573.1, from coordinate 20,956,384 downwards.
GAACCTAGCCTTAATACAGACTGCTGTTGACATGGTAGATCCTGAAGACAAAGCCTTGTCTGATTGTATTTACAAAAACTTTTATGTAGATGACTTTCTGAAGTCTGTGTCACCAACAGAAAAGGCAAAAGACTTGGTGATCGGTTTGAAGGCAGTGTGCAAGAAAGGTGGCTTTAACCTTGCTGAATGGGCTAGCAACAATGTAGGCTACAGGTAGTAACATCAGTTCCATTGCATGAGCGATCAAAGGAGTTTAAGGAGAAGAGCTTAGATGTGGACAGCTTTCCCTTGAAAAGAGCCTTAGAGTTGGTATGGCTATTAGATTCAGATAAGTTTGTAATGAAGATAAATATCACAGGTTTCTCCTGCAGCCGTCCGGCTGGCTCAGTCGATAGCGTCACTGCTTCCCAATCTTGTTTTTCTGAGACATAGCCGGCGGTTACTGTCTCACCATGAGCAAGGGAGATGGGTAATGGTCTCTGGTTGATTAAAGAAGTGTCAAGCGCTTGAGAATCCTCGAAGGAGGAGATACGGGCGCTATATAAGTAACCAAACGATTATTATTATTAATACAAGGAGACAAATGTTATCTATGATCAGCTCACTGTATGATCCATTAGGCGTTGTAGCACCTTTTACACTACCAGTTAAGTTGATACTGCAAAGACTATGGAAGACGAAATGTGAATGGGATGAGGAAATACCTGGCGAAGAGCTGCAATGCTGGGAACGATGGTTACATATAGTCTGCCCTGCTTAGAGAGTTTGTGTCCCTAGATGTCTTGTTCCTTCAGGAGTTGCTCTGTTTTCGTGTCAGATTCACAGCTTTTCAGATGCTAGTGAATGTGGCTATGAAGTTGGTATTAGAACTGAGGATGAGTATGGACATGTTCAATGCAGACTGATAATGGGGAAATCTAGAGTATCTCTAATCAAGCGTGTGACTATTCCCAGGATGGAATTGGCAGAGGCTACCCTTGCTGTAAAATTAACAAACAAAATTTGTAAGGTGATAGAATTATAAATAGCTAGTGTGTACTTCTGGACAGATAGTACTGCTGTACTACATTGCATAAACAATACAACTAATAGATTTCGTACTTTTGTAGCAAAACCGATTTTTTTTCTTTTTTTCTATATTCCAACTTACTTCCTCTCGGGCATAGGCTGAGAGCCTTAACATTCACCGCTTTACAATCAACAGTGAAGCCCGTGAGGTCTTGTTCCAGTCTAGGCAGTGAGACATGTGAAGCACGTAGAGTACAACGAGCACCTGCCATCTTGCCTTTACATGAGGCACGGTGCTCACTCATGGCCCGAAACGACCCCATCTCTGAAGCCACCTCGTTCCCGTGCTTCACTGTCTCACCCCCTACACTCGGACTCTCACACTTACACACACACAACGCCACCTGTTGAGCAGATAACTCACCAGGCATTGCACCCCTATAGCATATTTTGAATATGGGAATATTCATACAGTGCTATTTAATCAGGGAACAATGAGGGTATTGTATTGGCGTTTCGGTGGGCTTGTGGTAATGCACTGATGATTGGTGATCATTCATGAAGGATCTACAGTAGACCAGTGGAATTATGTAGATAGTAAAAGTAATCCTGCATTGGAGCTTCTCGTGGATTTCTAACAGACAGAGATGCAGACACATTTCAAGGTTGGTTCACTGGGCCACAGTTTTTGCGGTTACCTGCTTCAGAGTGGTCTCAAAATAGATGGAATAAAGGAATGTTCCCAAATGCTGAAGAACTTGTGATGAATCATGTAACTGTTGAGAATTCAGTCAGTTATTTTGATGAGCTTCTTTCAAGGTTCTCAAGTTGGCAACAGCTGAAAAGAGTAATGGGGTGGGTACTCAAAGCATGCAGTATCATGAAAGATAGGATCCATTTTAAGTCTGATAAAGAATGTCACTCAGGTATTGATGTAGAAACCTTAAGTAGAGCAGAAGATATAATAATACAGTATGTACAGAGTAAACATTGTCCAGAGATCAACAGGTAACTACTGTTTAGTGAAGACCAATCTATTATCAACAAGAAAGGGAGTTCACTCTATAGACATAATCCAATTGTACATGAAGGCATATTGAGAGTAGGAGGTAGGTTAGACAGAACAAATATCTCCTATGATGCAAAGCACCCTATAGTACTACCCAAGAATTTTCCAGTATCCTACCTACTTGTCCTGGATCCACATAAGACAGTGGGTCATCAAGGTAAAAATGCCATGCTCACAAACCTAAGACAAAGGTTTTGGATATTAGGTGCTAGTAGGATAATTAAACAGGTCACCGCACAATGTATATTTTGTCGTAAATCTTGTGCAAAGAGAATGCAGCAGCAAATGGCAGACCTGACAAAAGAGAGGGTCACAGCTGAAGAGCCACCATTCACTAGAGTTGGCATGGATTACTTTGGTCCATTTAGTATCAAAAGAGGTAGGAGTATGCTAAAAGATATGGAGTGATCTGTACGTGCCTGGCATCTAGAGCTGTTCATCTTGAAGTTGCTTACTCATTAGATACTAATTCTTGCATCAACAGTATTCGCCGCTTCACATCTAGGAGGGGTCCTGTGAAATTTATCAGGTCTGATAACGGAACTAATTTAGTGGGAGCTGAACAGGAACTGAGAGAAGAATTTGAGAGATTAGATCATGATAGTGCCCGTGACAAACTGCTGAACATGGGTATACAATGGGAATTTAATCAGTCAGCAGGGTCTCAATCTAAGATTGAGGAATGAAGAGATACGTAGGAGAGTGGGGCAGCAGGAACATTTGTCAGCCAGAGTGGACAGAAGGGTGCTGAGCTGGTATGGTCATGTTGAACGAATGGGAGATGAAAGGCTTACAAAGAGAATATGTGAGTCAGGTACAAGGGGAGATAGAAGGGCAGGAAGACCCCCATTGAGATGGAGAGACTGTGTAAGAAAGGCTTTGGATGATAGAGGAATGACTATAGATCAGGCAGGGGAAGTGGTGGTGGACAGGAGTGAATGGAGAATGCTTGTGAATAGTTGAGTGAACACGTGGTCATTTGGAGTAAGGGGTCGGGCACAAGTTCGACTGGATAATAGTCCATCAGGCGCCTGGCCTGGGGGGACGATTAATATGAAGGGTGTGGTGAGAGGGCTTGTGGCTTTGGCTCCGCTGCATGTCTGCCTGCCGAGATCGGAACCTCTCCGGGTGGTCAGGGGCGGGGGGAGTGCTGGAGCGACCTTGGTAACCCTGGTCTCTGGGTCTTCTCCTGGGTGACCTGGATGTGTGTGAGTTTGTGTTTTTTATCTGTGTTTATTTTTTGTTTTATGTTGTTTTTGTGTTGTCCCTGTTCTTGCTCTGTCTTGAGTCGGCTACCCCCAAAATGGGGATTGGGCCTGAGCATATATATATATTTATCTATATAAAATAGATAAATAGCAGGGTCTCATTTTGGTGGCGTATGGGAAAGGATGATTAGATCTGTAAGAAAGATTCTATTTGCTTTAGTTTAAGAAAGGTTAGTGTCATTAGATGATGAGACTTTGCATACCCTATTTTGTGAGGTAGAAGCAATATAAAATAACAGACCCATAACAATGATGAATGTAATTCCTAATGATCTGGAAGCTGTGACACTCCTGCATAGTAGCCACGTGCGGGTCATGCGCGAGTGTCGGCTGCCCAGCCGTTTAGAAATCGGCTGGCGGCAGCCGGCCGGCCGGCTTTTCCTTAGTATATATCCTACGACAATGTAACTAATGTCTGGGATATTCTTATGTTGTTTCACAGCTTGTAGCTGCGCTTATTCTTAATCAACACATCTTAGTATATTTTATTCTCGATAGTTGATTGTTTCATTATAATATATAAGATGTAAGTCTAGTGAGTGTGGGAGGAGACGAGCGGGAGAGAGAGACCGGCTGGGGGACGTTGCTTTGTGCGGGCGCGGAATAGACTAGCTTGGGACGAGCCTGATGTTGCCATTTGATCGCAACGTTAGGCTTAGTTTCGACTCACGCAAGGGGTAGAGGATTTTGACCCGGCATCGGTGTTGAGTGTTGCCAAGCATGGGATGTATTTCGCATGCCTAGGGTGGGGTCCAGACAGATTCAAGACTCAGAGCTCACCTCACTGTCGTACCCTTCGGACCCTCTTGATATCTATCCCTCTCAACACCACTTAGAAACTTTCTCTCTTACTTTGTATACCTTCTTTCCACTACTTCACCAATCTATTTAATTATCCCATCCCCTTGATAGACCTTATATCTATTATTGTATTAACGACGAGCTCTCAGATAATTAGATAGGATTTAGGGCCTTATGCAGAGATGTAATTGTTAATGAGACCTAGGAAGCTTTTTTGTTGTCTCATATTTGGTGGTTTCATGCTTGCTAGTGTGTTCTTGTGGCAGGTGAGCAGGGGCTAGACCGGAGGGGAGGTTTTTTTGCGATCCTTTAAGTAAAGTCTGCAGGTGCGAGTCCTGTGGACCTGCACAACTTTACTAGGATACCCGTGGGAGTCTGGGGGGCATTTTCTTGTCTGTGTGCCTGTGTGTCTGTGTTGTGTTGTGTGAGGGCCCTTGCCTAGTCCACTCAGCACTGCTCTAGCACGTCTTGCGTTTGTTTTAGGGTCGCCAGGAGAGAGTCAGATACTTGGGATCTGAGTCTCTCAAGAGAGCACCCTTTCAATTAGAGTAATTTGGTGCACAGACTTGGGAACGTCCCTAGGCTAGAGCAGGTGGCTCAGCCCGGATACGAAGCCTATATCCTTCCGGCTAGACCTCTGCCACCTGGCAGATTAACAGCTAGCAGTTTATTATATCTGTATGCTTGTTATTGTGCCACAGTTTACCGTCTTTGTGAGCATTGTGAGTCAGGGTGTGGCTTAGAGACTGTCCGAGCAGGCTTGCCTGACTAAGAGTGAGAAGCACACCTGTATGTGGTTATGTTGCGAGTTGCTGCCTTTATTTAATTATACCTATTCCATTATACACTGTAGGTCCTATCACTAGTATTTATTCCTGCTTATTAGTTAAGAGTTCTCTAAATCCGTAACGTACTTTCTTTGCTAAGCATCAGATCCTACAGTAGCCGCATGCAGTTTAGAAACCTGCATCTTGTCTACCTGTACGATGTTTTGAGGACTGTTTGCTTTCACCTTCTTTCACGCAGGGGTGATTAGTTGTATTAATTAACGTAACGTTAAATGTACTTTCTTCTAGTTTGTTATTAAATTGTTTCTGCAATTTAAATCCGTTATCTATCTTTTCCTTGAAGCTTTAAGTCAACTTAATTTTGTGATCTTTTATATAGCCTGCTTGACTATCAGCAGTCTATAGTGCGTGCACCCTGTAACCGAGTCATAGGATACTTTGTTGTCCAGGCAGGACTCTTGACGGTTTAGGGTGGTTTGTTGCCTGGGTTTATAGATAAGGGTTGGATCTAGCGTTTTCCGTTGTTGCTTGTTGCCGCATACCTAGTCCAATAGAAAGAGCCCAGTGTTTATATATCCCAGGACGTAACAAATGGCGACCTTGCATAGGATTTACTGAACAGAGGAATATAGTGGTCATTTGTTTTGAGATTCCTTATGATTAGAGGAATACAGTGGACATAGAGTTTTTTTTTTTTGGAGCAACCAATATAACACATTAAAGACTTTAAATAACATTAGTATATACATACTTGCATAGGAGATAAGGCACATTCTATAACCGTGATAATTACTGCAGTACACAAGCATGTCTAATACATCAGAACACAGTGATGGGTCAGGTCACGATACGGGCTCGGAGGGAGAAAGACCTATGGAGTGGCTAGTCGATAGCGAGGAGGGTGCTAGAAGATTTTTAGAGGTGCCCCTTACCGCTGCCAGGGTGTTGAAGCTGAATAAGTATGGCTTAAAGTGTGTGGCAGGTCTTCAGGGTCACCAGGGTTTAAGTGGCATGAGGAAAGATCAGCTGAGGACTTTGATATTGGGTTTAGAAGGGAGAGACCTGGGTGGAGAGGCGACTGGGGGCCCCGGTCCCCAGCCCCCCCTCCACTCTACCCCCATATCAAACGTCAGGGTGCCTGAATTTAGTACATACCCCCAAGTTGATGGTCAATGGCAGTGTGGAATTCAATCACAGGGACCCTCCCCATTAAATGCATCTTCCCCTCCTCCAGGGTTGACTCCAGATTTGTTGTTTCGGCTTGAGATGGCCAAGATTGAGGCCGCCGAAAGACAGGTTAGTGTTCAGGCTGAGGTTGCTAGAGCTCAGGTTGAGGCTACCGAAAGACAGGCTAGTGTGCAGGCTGAGGTTGCTAGAGCTCAGGTTGAGGCTGCTAGAGCTCAGGCTGAGGCTGCAGAGAGAACAGCTATACGAGAGGCTGAACTGCAGGCAGAGTCTACTAGATATCGGACTGACAGGGAGCTGGAGAGATCTGGAGTGGAGGTAACAGGGCGAAATATTGGGGGAGGACATCGGGACCAATCATTGTCGCACCTGCTTAAACTAGTTCCTGTGTTCGATGAATCATGTGTGACTGAGTTTTTTATGCGATTTGAGAAGAAGTGCCAGGAACACCAGTGGCCTCAGGAAAAGTGGGCAGCATTAGTTTCATCAAGACTCCTAGGAAAGGGGCTAAAAGCGTATGATGCACTACCTTTAGAGTCCTGTGTAGTTTATGATGAGCTAAAGAAGGCTGTGCTACGGGCCTATGAGTTACAACCAGAAACTTACCGCTTGAAGTTTCGGGGTGTTACTAAGGGCAAGGATAGTACCTTCCTAGAACACGCCCGGGACTTGTCTGATTCACTACGACATTGGCTGCATTCTGAGAGGGCAGCTACTTTTGAGGAGTTGAGTGAGCTGGTTCTCTTGGAGCAGTTCTTTAAGTGCACAGGCGGGGACTTAACATTAAATATAAAGGAAAAAAATCCTAGAACTCTCCAGGAGGCAGCAGAAATGGCTGACCTCCGACTGTCATTAATTCGAGGGTGTGGAGCAGCAGCTAGGAGTGAGTCGGGTGCAAAGGATCGTACCCCTCCCCCTCCCAAGAATTTTGATACACATAAATACACAAAACCATCTAGCACTGACAATAAAACTGAACATAAACCAAATACCGTCCCGTATAAGAAGTCTAATGGTACCTCCCACTCTCAAGGGAAAGCAAAGAGTAAAGAATGCTTTGCATGTCACAAGGAGGGTCACTTTGCAAATGCTTGTCCGAACAAGCCACCAAACAAGGTTGTGTCATTGGTCCGCAGCATAGGGGTGTCACCTATATCTTCTGAGTTTGCCAAGGGTAGTTCGTCAGAGGTTGGGACACAGCCTGTGTTCAAGAGTCCGGAAGGCTCGAACCCTGTCCGCGACGTCTTTGGGGGTCATAGAGGGCATGGTTTTCTGAGGTGGGCTGGCGAAAGGCGAGGAGTTAAGCTATTGCGTGATACAGGGGCTTCTCAGACCTTGTTAAAGAACTTTACTGGTAGGCCGATTAACGCTGCTCGGGTGGTGGTAGTTCAGGGGATCAATGCTACGAAGTCCTACCCCCTGGTGCGGATGGAGCTGGAGGAGGGTGGTGTGGCGAAGGAACTGGATGTCGGAATTGTAGAGAACTTGCCTGTTGGGGGCGTCGACCTCCTCCTCGGCAACGACTTTGCGGTGCCTGCTTCTAAGGTTTCACCCTTGGTCGTTGCCGAGAAGGCGGCCGACGTTAGTAGGGAGGAACAGGAGTGGGTTGAGAAGTGTAGCGTACAAACCATGGCGTGTGTTGTGACGCGTTCTCAGACATCCGGAGCCTTGCAGCCACCACCTCAGTCTATCAAACCGCGGAGGAAAGGTCACAAGAAAACGGGAAGTGTTGGTCAATTGGAGAGTTTTGAGCCGGCAGTGTTTCTTGGTGACTCATTATTGGCACCTATGTTAGAGTCTGGAGAGGCCCCGGGGCCTGTCACCGCTAGTGCAGGTGCAGGGCAGGAAGAGACTCTGCGACAGCATCGTTATGCGCAGCGTGAGGAAAGGATGGCTCAGCGGGACATTGGAGGTGGAAATAAATTATTTAAGATGAACTTGGATAATCTTGCACCTGCTGATATATGTTCCTTGCAGCTGGAAGATCCTGAAGTCAGGGCGTGTGGTAATGGTGCTATCGAACTGGAGAGCGATGGGGATGCGCAGCCTGGTGATTTTTTCTTGTCCGAGGGGATCTTGTATCGGAGACATCAAGATCCCAAGAAAAAGTGGGATGGCGGGTCAGGATTAGTGGACCAGTTAGTAGTACCGAGGGTGTGCCGTGAGAGCTTATTGAGATTAGCTCATGATGTGCCTTTGGCAGGGCACCTGGGGGCACGTAAGACGGAGGCAGCTCTGAGCAAGCTTTTCTGGTGGCCTGGGTTAAAGGCGAGTGTCGTGTCATGGGTGTCACAGTCTCACACTTGTCAAGTGGATGGAAAACCCAATCAGGTCATCCCGAGAGCCCCGTTACTACCCATCCCTGTCATTGGGCCGCCCTTCAGCAAAGTAGTTATCGATATGGTTGGCCCATTGCCCCCCACTAGTGCCGGCAATAAATTTTTACTAACTGTAATGGATGTAGCAACACGGTATCCAGATGCTTACCCCATGCGCAACGGGATGGCTAAGACTGTTGTCAAAAACCTACTTGTCTATTTCTCTCGTTATGGCTACCCTCAGGAGATCCAGTCTGATCAGGGATCCAATTTTACTTCTGCTCTGTTTAAGCAGACCATGCAGCAACATGGGATAGTGTCTGTGGTGTCATCTGCCTACCATCCCGAGAGTCAGGGAGTTTTGGAAAGGTGGCACTCGACTCTCAAGAGTATGTTGCGGTGTTATTGCATGGACAATGGGAAGGACTGGGATCTAGGTCTCCCATACGTTTTATTTGCTGCGAGAGAAGTACCTGGGGAGAGCTTGGGATTTAGCCCGAACGAGTTGGTTTTTGGACACAGGGTCAGGGGGCCCCTCCACATAGTCAAGGAGATCTGGGAGGGAGTCACAAAGCCATGCTCGCTTCTAAAGTATGTAGTTGAAAGCCGTGAGAAAATGCTAAAGAGCTTGGAGGTAGCAGGTCGGAACCTTAAGAGTTCACAAGCTCAGATGAAGGACAGATACGACCAGAAGGTGAAGCTGAGGGAGTTTGGAGTAGATCAGGAAGTACTGATACTACTGCCTCTGGTGGGACACCCCTTGTCTGCCAAGTATTCTGGTCAGTATCGGGTTGTAAGGAAGGTTTCTGATCTCGACTATTTAGTAGCTACTCCTGATCGTAAGAAAAAGAACCAACTTTGCCATGTAAATCTGATGAAAGAGTATGTGAGGCGCCCCTCCGAGCCTCTCACTGTCCCGGTGTTGATCTGCAGCGATCGTGGTGGAGAAGGAGGAAGGGACAGTCAAGCTGCGGGGGAGGATAGTTGGGACTGTCATGTTTCCGCAGATCAGTGGGCGGGGAATTCTAGACAAGTGGCTCACAAGTTGATATTGCACCTGCCTGAGCAACAGCGTGTAGCTGTGCAGCACTTGTTTGATTCAAACCCAGCTGTTTTCGCAGAGCATCCTGGCCTCACTACTCAAGCAGTGCACGATGTCGATGTTGGGGACCACCCGCCCTTTAAATCAGTGCCATACCGTGTTCCCCCTATTAAATTACCAGCACTTAGGGAAGAGCTGGATTATATGCTGAAACGTGGGCTGATTTCTGAGGGTGCAGTAAGGTGGACTTCCCCCATCACACTGCAGCCCAAACCAGATGGCAAGGTGCGGTTTTGTATAGATTTCCGCAGGTTGAATGGTTTAACCCCCACAAATGCCTACCCTCTCCCTCGCGTGGACGGCAGTGTGGATAAGATAGGAAAGGCCAAGTTCCTCACTAAGATAGACCTTGTTAAGGGTTATTGGCAAGTGCCCTTGTCTGAGCGAGCGCGAGAGGTGTGTGAGTTTGTGGTGGACGGTGCCACATATCGTTGCCATGTTATGCCATACGGGCTGAAAAATGCCCCTGCAACGTTTCAGAAATTAATGAACGACATTGTAGCCGACATTCCCAACTGTACGGTGTACCTAGAAGATGTCATAATATACGACGATGATTTTAACAGTCACTGTGCTCACATCGGACAGCTTTTTAATAAACTGAATGAAGCAGGTTTGGTGGTAAACCTGGGTAAGTGCGATTTTTTCAAAGCCACAGTTTTGTACCTGGGGTTCGAGGTGGGGATGGGTCAGGTGTGCCCTCCACAGACAAAGATCAAAGCCATCGATCAGTTTCCCCAGCCTACGACTAAGAAACACATCATGCGGTTTCTAGGTATGATAGGCTATTATCGTCGCTTCATCAAAGGCTATTCGACTGTACTTGCACCTTTAACTGACTTATTATCTAAGGACAAGAAGTTCCGGTGGTCTCCTGAGTGTGCAGAGGCGTTTTCCTTTGTGAAACACCTGTTATGTACCCACCCCATACTCAGGGCCCCGGACTTCAGCAGACCTTTTCAGCTGGCGACTGATGCCAGTGGCGTAGGGGCTGGGGCTGTCTTGTTACAGACAGATGATGAAGGTATCGAACATCCAGTGAGTTTTTACAGTAAAAAATTCAATAGTGCACAAAGGAATTACTCTGTAATTGAAAAAGAACTCCTGGCGATAGTGCTGGCGCTCAGGCACTTCGATGTATATGTTCCGGCTTTCGGACCAGTCGTAGTGGTTTATACCGATCATCACACTCTGAAATTCTTGTATCAGTTTCATAACCGGAATATGAGGCTGACCAGGTGGTCACTCATGCTTCAGGAGTATAATTTGGACATACGCCATATTGCCGGTTCTGATAACGTGATAGCGGATTGTCTATCAAGGGTGGATGATGTTGGTTAGACTGCTACAGGATTGAGGGTTGAGTGTGGAGGAAAATAGGCTGTCACTGTAGTTCAGCCGAAAAAAAACAAATTAAAAAAGCAAAAACCTTATAATAACTCTTTATTTTTATAACGTGTAGAATTTTGTATAAGATGTTGTAGCAGTATCTAAGTTGAATGTTTTCGCTTATTGTCGCTAAGTTAGTTGAACTTGCTCGGTGGAGTGCAACAGTCTTTATTTTGTTTATATATAGTGCCTTGTGTCGCAACAGTGTGTGGTACTATGAGAAGCTTTCTGTTAGATATGAAGAACTTAGTCAAGTGTCTTATATCTTGGGGGAGGTGTGACGCTCCTGCATAGTAGCCACGTGCAGGTCATGTGCGAGTGTCGGCTGCCCAGCCGTTTAGAAACCGGCTGGCGGTAGCCGGCCGGCCGGCTTTTCCTTAGTATATATCCTACGACAATGTAACTAATGTCTGGGATATTCTTATGTTGTTTCACAGCTTGTAGCTGCCCTTATTCTTAATCAACACATCTTAGTATATTTTATTCTCGATAGTTGATTGTTTCATTATAATATATAAGATGTAAGTCTAGTGAGAGTGGGAGGAGACGAGCGGGAGAGAGAGACCGGCTGGGGGACGTTGCTTTGTGCGGGCGCGGAATAGACTAGCTTGGGACGAGCCTGATGTTGCCATTTGATCGCAACGTTAGGCTTAGTTTCGACTCACGCAAGGGGTAGAGGATTTTGACCCAGCAACGGTGTTGAGTGTTGCCAAGCATGGGATGTATTTCGCATGCCTAGGGTGGGGTCCAGACTGATTCAAGACTCAGAGCTCACCTCACTGTCGTACCCTTCGGACCCCCTTCATATCTATCCCTCTCAACACCACTTAGAAACTTTCTCTCTTACTTTGTATACCTTCTTTCCACTACTTCACCAATCTATTTAATTATCCCATCCCCTTGATAGACCTTATATCTATTATTGTATTAACGACGAGCTCTCAGATAATTAGATAGGATTTAGCGCCTTATGCAGAGATGTAATTGTTAATGAGACCTAGGAAGCTTTTTTGTTGTCTCATATTTGGTGGTTTCATGCTTGCTAGTGTGTTCTTGTGGCAGGTGAGCAGGGGCTAGACCGGAGGGGAGGTTTTTTGCGATCCTTTAAGCAAAGTCTGCAGGTGCTAGTCCTGTGGACCTGCACAACTTTACTAGGATACCCGAGGGAGTCTGGGGGGCATTTTCTTGTCTGTGTGCCTGTGTGTCTAGTGTTGTGTTGTGTGAGGGCCCTTGCCTAGTCCACTCAGCACTGTGCTAGCACGTCTTGCGTTTGTTTTAGGGTCGCCAGGAGAGAGTCAGATACTTGGGATCTGAGTCTCTCAAGAGATCACCCTTTCAATTAGAGTAATTTGGCGCACAGACTTGGGAACGTCCCTAGGCTAGAGCAGGTGGCTCAGCCCGGGTATCCGAATCCTATATCCTTCCGGCTAGACCTCTGCCACCTGGCAGATTAACAGCTAGCAGTTTATTATATCTGTATGCTTGTTATTGTGCCACAGTTTACCGTCTTTGTGAGCATTGTGAGTCAGGGTGTGGCTTAGAGACTCTGTCCGAGCAGGCTTGCCTGACTAAGAGTGAGAAGCACACCTGTATGTGGTTATGTTGCGAGTTGCTGCCTTTATTTAATTATACCTATGCCATTATACACTGTAGGTCCTATCACTAGTATTTATTCCTGCTTATTAGTTAAGAGTTCTCTAAATCCGTAACGTACTTTCTTTGCTAAGCATCAGATCCTACAGTAGCCGCATGCAGTTTAGAAACCTGCATCTTGTCTACCTGTACGATGTTTTGAGGACTGTTTGCTTTCACCTTCTTTCACGCAGGGGTGATTAGTTGTATTAATTAACGTAACGTTAAATGTACTTTCTTTTAGTTTGTTATTAAATTGTTTCTGCAATTTAATTCCGTTATCTATCTTTTCCTTGAAGCTTTAAGTCAACTTAATTTTGTGATCTTTTATATAGCCTGCTTGACCATCAGCAGTCTATAGTGCGTGCACCCTGTAACCGAGTCATAGGATACTTTGTTGTCCAGGCAGGACTCTTGACGGTTTAGGGTGGTTTGTTGCCTGGGTTTATAGATAAGGGTTGGATCTAGCGTTTTCCGTTGTTGCTTGTTGCCGCATACCTAGTCCAATAGAAAGAGCCCAGTGTTTATATATCCCAGGACGTAACAAAGCTCTAACTCCGAACCATTTGTTGCAAATGCGCAGTGAAGATGTCAGCATAACAGGTGACTTTAGAGATGACTGTTATTCGCGCCGGAGGTGGCGGCAAATACAGTATTTGGTAGAGATATTTTGGAAGAGATGGATCAAGGAATATTTACCAGCATTGCAAGAGCATCAGAAATGGGTCATTGCTAGAGAGAATGTCCAGGTTGGAGATGATGTCATGATTCTAGATGGAAATGTAAGAAACTCTTATGGTTTAGGAAGAGTGATTGACAGGATGACAGATAAGAAAGGTTTTGTGAGATATGTAAAATTAAAGACTAAGGATACAGTGTTGCAGCGTCCAGTAAGCAAGCTATGTATGATTTTGGAAAACGGTTCAAGTGATGAGCGTGAACTTCCATGAGTGTAAAGGTGAAGTATCAGTAGAATCTGCTTGGACTGCAAGTTGATGTTATGTTAATATCTGAGCATGTTTAAATAGTAAATTAACTCTATCCATAGAATTGTACCAAAATTAGTATAACAAGCAAATGTATGTACATTAGTTACTTTATTTATTGAGGTATATCAAATTGGTCATTGTTTTATGTATTGATTATTGGAGGATCCTCCAATGAGGGTGGGGTGTGTAATGACCAAGATTATTTGAGTCTTTGTTTATTATGAAGCTCCGAAAATAAGGTTCTGATAAGTATTTTATGGTGTTAAACTAAGGTTCATAAAATATGATTCACCTAGGTTTAGAGTATATAATCTTTATTTGGTTTGAGCTTTGTGAATTGAAGCCTCAAACTAGTAGAATTTATTAAGATTTGTCTCAGTTCAAAGTTTAGAATCCTTAGTTTGGTTTGAGCTCTGTGGATTGAAGCCTCAAACTAGTAGAATGTATTATGATTTGTATCGGTTCAAAGTTTAGAATCCTTAGTTTGGTTTGAGCTCTGAAGCCTCAAACTTGTATGGATAAAGATTCATATTTTTATGTTGGCTTGGATTGGTCCAATAATGAGCAGTGTTACTTCTGAGTCCAATGAGTGAGGTTCTCCCTTGGCTGACTATTGTTTAGAAATGGCCAGTATAGCTTATTCCTTTGAGCCAATACAGTATTATATATTTGGAGTCAGCCAAGGGAAGGCCAATGATAGGATTTACCCTTGGATCTCTATTATTCGGTGAGTACGGTATACCATATTGTTATTACTTGTAACTTTTAGTTGATGTTTTGGTTTATCATACAGTACATTTCTTATGTAGTGTATAAACTGTGTAGCAATATTGTATTCAGATCATAAACAGAATATTCCTTTGTTGAAGTAGCTGGGCACCCTTATGTTACATGGCAATGTGCCACATTAGCCCTGGACTGGACTTGATAGTAAATATATCATATTTAAATTCTAATACTTTTGACTACTGTATTCTTATACAGTAGTCAAAAGTATTAGACTGCCGAGACCGGAACTTCTCCGGAAGGTTGGGATGTGTGTGGGATTTTGTTTTATTTTGTTGTTCCTGATCTTGCTTTGTCTCGAGTCGGCTGCCCCGGCTGTGGGGTGTGTGCCTGGGTATATGCCTACATAAGAAATGTTTAATTAAGATTACTAAACTAGCAAGGAAGTGGTGTCTAATTTGTATTTAATATTAAGTGATATTTTGAGTTGTGCACTGTAAGTGTAAATTGGATAAGAATCAATTTTGAGAACTTGCAACTGAAGCAATTAATTTATTACATTTAGAGTTTTGCTATATTTGTATAAGTATAAGAAATTGTTGGGAGCTTTATTATATTGTGGGGTTCTTTTTCAGTTAATCATCAATAAAGGTGCATTACCGGGATCCATGGTTTGAGTTTCTCCTATCAGACATAATAAGTCAGCCTCACGGACTGACTAGCCTACTATGCTGAGGTCACGCGGGATCCTTCAGGCCTTCTTGAGGGATATACAGACGGCCGTGGTAATACCCAGGGAAGGCCTCATAGACATGTGATAGGGAGTTGTTGGAACTCCTGGTTATTTGTCTAGCTTCCTTCACTCTTTCTGGTTGTGTCTCACCTACACAGAGTAATCCAGCTAGCTCTCACAAACACTTCCTCTTCCTATTGATTGCACTACTCTAAACGCGGCGGTCGAGCGGAGAGCACGCTGCGATGCGATGATGTTGAGGGATAGCCTTAAGTGTCGGCCCCTTACGTGTGAATCTGCTTGACCTACATTCGATCCCAGCCAAGGCTGACCTATTTAGTGGATATGGTAGTACGTACTAGCATGTTTCACATGCTCGCACCCAGTAGGGGGACACCTCGACATTATATACAAACTAATAACATAAATAACAAAGCCACTGCAACTGCTTCCTCTCCACCTCTCCAACACCCTTTCTCCCCTCTCAGTAATCTATTGAAAGTAGATACGAGGCGCCGTTGTAAAGGTGTATCCCTAAATACTTTCACCTTGTCGGGCCTGACACCACACTTCTTTCCAATACTAAAATTTAAAAAAAAATAAAATAAAAAATAAATAAATACTACTACTAATAATAATAATACAAGTTTTTAATTGCGACTCCACTCTTTTAACTTTGGGGACACACTTGTTACAGGCAGCTTTGCCTTTTGTCTCCTGCATACACATAAAAAATAGAAAGACTATATAGGAAATTCAGAGAAATAATTAAGACCGTCTTCACCCTTATAATTCCCACAGATCGTTATTTTACTGTATATAATAGCTTAATGATAGCCAGAATACACTGTCACAACGCGTAATAATCTTCAAAGGGTTAGTTATCATATAAAAGTAGCACAAACTAAAACAAAAATAAACATCAGGATGATTTTGGTTTTGTATTCTAGGAAACAATCGCAACATAATAATTCTAGTAATTTACAACAGTGGAATACAAATGTACCACACACATGTCGCGTGAGTACACCTAAACAAAAAAAATATATATTTATGTTTGATGCAATACAAATCTATTCTTGTTAATCAAATTTTACTAATTCAAGTGAATCCCTGGAAACTGAGGTGAAGGACCCTATGGAAATAACTAAAATGCTGACAAAAATAAATAAAAGGTATTAACAGACAAAATGGTATACAGTTTATTAAGAGAACATATGTAAGACACGAGAAGCTAAATAACAAACTAGAACTTAAACTCAATCTTAAAAATGTCGGGGCTACCAGTCACACTTCACATATCGGTCAATATTTACGAGTCACACCACAGCTGGGATCTCATTTTTAACGGTAGTTTTGGGTTCCTATCATTCTATGCTTCATTGCTATATACTTTTTATCCACCGGATTTTTTTTTTTTTTTTTTTTTTTTTAGCATTAACCTAGCCTAACCAAAAAACCTAACCTAACCTAACCTAATAGCCCCCAAATACATTTAGGTTAGGTTAGGTTAGGTTTTTAGGTTAATGCTAAAAAAAAAAAAAAAAAAACTAGGCCTAAAAAAAATAAACTACAACAACAACAAGAAAAAAATATATTTTCCGGTGGATAAAAAGTATATAGCAATGAAGCATAGCATGATAGGAACCCAAAACTACCCTTAGAAATGAGGTTCCAGCTGTGGTGTGACTCGTAAATATTGACCCACATATCATACCTCAATTCCTGGTACTAATTCAATTTTCAGTAAGAGCATAAACTAATTTGCAAAAAAAATAGAAATACGAAACATCATGCAAGTATATCGTACACATATATCATATGATGTAAAAAACAGAGGATACGCGCGCGAGACCGTGTGCATGTATATACAGTAGATTGTGTATGTATGTTATGCATGTATATAGACCGTGTGTACTGTGTACGTATTGCATAGCTGAATGCCAAGGCCATCCATCAGTAAGTTACACACACACATACACAACACAAACACACATACACAACACACACACACACACCCAACACACACACACACACACCCAACACACACACACACACACACCCAACACAAACACACACACTCACACACACACACACACACACACAACAGCTGAGGCCAGTGTTGCCGATTGAGCTACTTTTCCGCTAGATCTAGAGATATTTACTTCGATCTAGCGGCACAAATTTACATCTAATGACATGAGTGTTAGCGATATTCTGGAGATATGACTACTTTTGAGCGACATTCTTGAGATTGTGGCATTATTCTAGTGATTTCCTACATTTATTTACTATCTAGCAACGTGCTAGCGACGTTTGAAACATATTTAGCGGTATTTGATGTTTTGATTTGGTAACCCTGGCTAACGCCCACAATATAGGATACTCATGCATCATCAAGGGGGCTTTCATTTGATTAATTAATTGTAACCAATTGTTTAATTAACCCTTTGAGGATTATGAAGCCTTTTGCAGTTTGTTCTGGCTACCATTAGACTATTTCATGCCACCAATGGAGTATTTGTGGGTACTACGAGGGTAAAGACTTTCTCAAGTAACCCTATAATTTCCGTATACCCTTCCTAATCTGAATAAAATCTTCTAATAATAGCCAGAAAACAGAAACGACATGCTAATCGGATCTTGAATGGGATAACTTGGCAATACTTTTACTCCATTAGCAGCTCAGTCCTCTGTAACTATTTTAAGAATGATAAACTAGAATGTTTCTTCATCATATTATTGCCAAGTGTTCGTACTTAACAACATATTTGGCTATGCAAACGTTGTAATATTTAAGTGATTTAGATGGGAGGCAATGTCTTACCAGTTGTAAAAGAACAAACAAAACAGTCTATTATATACTGTATTGTTTAACCTAGTGAATATGTACGTACGTAGGCTCTTTGATATGGAGAACTTTAGTTAGAGCTGATTGGTTAATAATACTGTGATGGTCTTGTGTTTGTTTATGGTTGATGGTACAGTGATGGTCTTGTGTTTGTTTATGGTTGATGGTACAGTGATGGTCTTGTGTTTGTTTATGGTTGATGGTACAGTGATGGTCTTGTGTTTGTTATGGTTGATGGTACAGTGATAGTCTTGTGTTTGTTTATGGTTGATGGTACAGTGATGGTCTTGCATTTGTTTATGGTTGATAGTACAGTGATGGTCTTCTGTTTGTTTATGGTTGATAGTACAGTGATGGTCTTGTGTTTGTTTATGGTTGATAGTACTGTGATGGTCTTGTGTTTGTTTATGGTTGATGGTACAGTGATGGTCTTGTGTTTGTTTATGGTTGATTGTACAGTGATGGTCTTGTATTTGTTTATGGTTGATAGTACAGTGATGGTCTTGTGTTTGTTTATGGTTGATGGTACAGTGATGGTCTTGTGTTTGTTTATGGTTGATGGTACAGTGATGGTCTTGTGTTTGTTTATGGTTGATAGTACAGTGATGGTCTTGTATTTGTTTATGGTTGATAGTACAGTGATGCTGTGTTTGTTTATGGTTGATGGTACAGTGATGGTCTTGTGTTTGTTTATGGTTGATAGTACTGTGATGGTCTTGTGTTTGTTTATGGTTGATGGTACAGTGATGGTCTTGTGTTTGTTTATGGTTGACGGTACAGTGATGGTCTTGTGTTTGTTTATGGTTGATGGTACAGTGATGGTCTTGTGTTTGTTTATGGTTGATGGTACAGTGATGGTCTTGTGTTTGTTTATGGTTGATGGTACAGTGATGGTCTTGTGTTTGTTTATGGTTGATAGTACTGTGATGGTCTTGTGTTTGTTTATGGTTGATGGTACAGTGATGGTCTTGTGTTTGTTTATGGTTGACGGTACAGTGATGGTCTTGTGTTTGTTTATGGTTGATAGTACTGTGATGGTCTTGTGTTTGTTTATGGTTGATGGTACAGTGATGGTATTGTGTTTGTTTATGGTTGACGGTACAGTGATGGTCTTGTGTTTGTTTATGGTTGATAGTACTGTGATGGTCTTGTGTTTGTTTATGGTTGATGGTACAGTGATGGTCTTGTGTTTGTTTATGGTTGACGGTACAGTGATGGTCTTGTGTTTGTTTATGGTTGATGGTACAGTGATGGTCTTGTGTTTGTTTATGGTTGATGGTACAGTGATGGTCTTGTGTTTGTTTATGGTTGACGGTACAGTGATGGTCTTGTGTTTGTTTATGGTTGATAGTACAGTGATGGTCTTGTGTTTGTTTATGGTTGATAGTACAGTGATGGTCTTGTGTTTGTTTATGGTTGATGGTACAGTGATGGTCTTGTTTGTTTATCGTTGATGGTACAGTGATGGTATTGTGTTTGTTTATGGTTGATGGTACAGTGATGGTCTTGTGTTTGTTTATGGTTGATGGTACAGTGATGGTATTGTGTTTGTTTATGGTTGATGGTACAGTGATGGTCTTGTGTTTGTTTATGGTTGATGGTACAGTGATGGTATTGTGTTTGTTTATGGTTGATGGTACAGTGATGGTCTTGTGTTTGTTTATGGTTGATGGTACAGTGATGGTATTGTGTTTGTTTATGGTTGATGGTACAGTGATGGTATTGTGTTTGTTTATCGTTGATGGTACAGTGATGGTATTGTGTTTGTTTATGGTTGATGGTACAGTGATGGTATTGTGTTTGTTTATGGTTGATGGTACAGTGATGGTATTGTGTTTGTTTATGGTTGATGGTACAGTGATGGTCTTGTGTTTGTTTATGGTTGATGGTACAGTGATGGTCTTGTGTTTGTTTATAGTTGATGGTACAGTGATGGTCTTGTGTTTGTTTGTTTATGGTAGATGGTACAGTGATGGTCCTGTGTTTGTTTATGGTTGATGGTACAGTTATGGTCTTGTTTGTTTACGGTTGATGGTACTGTGCAGCATACCTCTTGTGTACACTATCGTCTTGTAAAATATCGTGCTGAAAAATATTGTACTATTAAATATCGTATTGTTAAATATTGTTCTGTAAAATATCATACAGTAAAATAGCATACCGTAATATATTGTATTGTAAAATATCCTTGAGTACAATAGAACAGAGATATTCAAATATCCAAAATAAATATGCCATCCTTCCAGACATGAATAAATGTTTGATGTGAACATTGGGACAGAAAAACAACCCATTTGAATTATGTTGTAAAATAAATACGGTATAAGAATGACATTTTCAACTTGTATCAAATGGGATAATAACTTGTTTGTTAAAAGCTTAACTGAACCCAGTAGATCAGTAAGCCAACTTGACGTAAAATATCGTATAAAACGTGATATGAAAACTCCGTTAAAAAAGAATATAATATACAAATTTAACAATTGCGAGCAATTATAACTCAACTTGTCAATTATCGATGTGTATAAAACAAAATAAAAATACAAGATAACAGCCATACGTATTATTGAAAACGAACCCACCAATTTATACAGCCTACAGTATAACTGCATTAAAAGGTCGCTAAGTGGCTAGATTTGTTACACTGAAAGGGGCTAAAATAATGCATGAAATAATCGTTGATAGAACCACCGCAAGGTCTGTAACCACTGAATGAGTAAAACACATTTGATCGACTCTCAAAATTTCATCAATTGTCAAATCAAGTAAAAACGTCCAACAATGATTAATTTAAACCGTAAAATGCAGTCGAAACTAAAACCGAGTTTACAAACTGACTTATCCCAGAAAGTAAAGGCCTTATGAACCAACCATAAAAATAACTGCATAAAAATACAGTGTAAGAAATACCTACAGTATATAATTCCCATACAATCTTCACAAAACTATTATCTCGTATCGCGTAAAGGTACAATAATTTTGAGAAAAAACCCTCATTGAATATAAAATCCTTCATATAAAAGACAATTGTGTATATTTCAGACTATGTGAAACTTAATTATATAAAATACCAAAAACAAACTAATCCATAAACGAAACTTAAAACTGTACGCAAGAATGTCGAAGTGACGTACTGTACTTATATGTAAAAAAATCTAAACCCAGACAAAAAACATAGTAATCACCTATTTACCTTTACCGTTATATACGCAAGGAAGACAACAGCTACGAGCCGCCAGTTGGGCCCGTCTCGTACCACGCATATTACACTAATAAAACAAACAACAAATGGAAAAAATAAAAAAAATTTAACACGACTTCAAATAATATCCTCCAATATAGATTCTCCCATTATAAAAAAATGAAATTGCATTAAGTACTTGCGAGGGAAAAATCACTTTATTAAAAATCGTGAGCGAAAAAGAAAATTGTATAAGACATAATTATTGACTATGAAATATATGACTAAAGCTACTTTGATAAATTACAACACTTATGAATAAATTAGGAAGAACATCTGGAAATTTAGAACATCGCACACGAGTTATACCTAGGACAAGGGTGAGCCTGCTTGTCCGGCCAGGAGGTCATACCAGGCACCTCAGAGTGACATGAATCTAAGATGAATTGGTCCTGCTCGGTTTGAATCTCGTGCGAAAGGAAATTACATGTACAAGAAGTGGAACATTAATTGATTGACATGGTGAAGTATCGGCCAATGTATTAATGTAATCAGAGGAATGATAATGAACTGATTGACATGTTGAACTAATTGTGTGAAACTTTTTTCATATTATCAAAGGTGTTCGAGATAAGCTGTCCCCTTGAAATATGAGTTGAAAAGTGCGAAAGAAATAGATAAATACTTACTATGAATTTATTCATTTGTTCGTTAAATAATTATTGAAACAAGGAATTGTCCGTTTAAACAACGACATTTGAAATAAAGATGTTTGAATATAACTAAATGTATTATACTTTGAAATTCCACCCCGATTCATTTAGAATATCTTATCCCTTACAATGAGACCACGCAAGTGGAGTGGAGTGGAGTCGGGCTGTTGTTGTCAAAAGGATAGCGCTGACTCTTGCTGACGCATTGGCTGACTCCTGACAACACGGCTCGCTCACAAAGCCAGGAGAATGGTGGCTGGTCGATTCGCCACTCGATCGTTCGCCACACCCTGACACACTCTGTCACGCTTCTCCACAGTCTGGTACACTCATCGTAGATTTCTTTGAATGCAGAATTTGTAAAATATGTACAACAGCTCGTTATTTCGCTTGAAGATAGAAGCTGGATAGAAGTGTCAATACGTTACAGATAATAACAGCTGACCAGAAACCCGTAGAAATGCAGAACTTGGTCAATCTTGCAGCGTAGGTAACTCTTCGAAGATGTATGATCTGTCATTCACACCCAAAATGTTCAGGTGTAAAACCATCGCTGAAACCCTCATGTGAATAAGTTGTTTCTTGGTATGTATATACGTAGATGTAGCACTTTGTTGATTGTAGACTCTGGTAGATATGTCTGGTAGATTCTAGTTGACTCTCTTATTGGTGTAGTTATTCTAGTAGTAAAATGCTGCCACCACTCCCTTTTTATACACATACAGTATTTATACTATATATATATATATATATATATATATATATATATATATATATATATATATATATATATATATATATATATTATGGCGGATTTAAGGAAGATAAGTTTACTCTAGGCTACCTAAGACTGAAAAGGTCCGCTCATATAATGTAAATAAATAATAATGCCGGGAGTGTAACTCACTTATTAAGTCACCATAAAATACAGCTAGGCAAGGTGGAATTGCTGATGGAGGTGCTGATAGATGGTAGGCAAATGGCTGTCATTCTAACACCATTGGATGTTTACATTAAGGTTACCGCATGGATGCACCTGAACTAATAAAGAATGAATGAGGTTAAGAAAGTTAAATCATAATAATAAGGCTTAGCTGTCAGTCGGTCTGTCTGTAGGATGTAGTTGAGTTTAAGTTTATGATGAGAGCTAGATGAAACCGGAACCAGGATCGTGGCGAACTAAAGAGTGGAGGTGTTGCTTGGATGAAGTATAAAAGTGCTCTGACGCGTGCGCCACAATCCAAGACGTCATCGTCTTACGCTACGAATCTAGCGGCTACTGCTAAGTTAGTAGCAGATATCTAGCGGTAAATCTCGCACCGCTTACATAATATTACAGCATGGTTTATATGATCAATCATATATGCATTCCTAAAGACACTTAAATACTATACTTTCGTATAATAGGCCTTATCTAACTTATTAAGCTTACATACTGTACAAACTGTATCTAGGGTATGATACATAGAAAATGTAGGTTATACCACTGACTATCGTGAATCCACGATACACTCCCCCCCCCCCCCCCCCAAACACAATACCTGAACCCCACCTTATATCTAGAGTTGCCCAGAAGCAATCTTGTGGCGCCACATATCAACGGCGCCACGAGCTGCGCGTCTGGGTCTAGTCCCGATCCGAGGCGGATCCCCAACGGGTTGTGGTGGATCGGCTAAGGCAGCCTCCTCGGATCCAGCATCATCAGGTGGAGCTTCTTCTTGTGTAGAAGAGCCAAGCTCCATAGCGTACAGTCGTGCGACCGGACGAACAGTAGTCCCAGTAGCAGTCTTGAGCAGCGCTACTCACCCTACCGAGCCTTCGCCCTCGTACACCTTCACTACGCGGCCCAGCTTCCAGTACAATCTAGGACTATCATCATGGATGAACACTATCTCGCCTACAGAGGGTGCTGATGGTTGACCAGCAGTCTTAGTTGCCCTCTCACGTAGTGCCAATAAGTAGTCATTCATCCATCTCTTTTTAAAATCACCTATAACCCTAGAAATATACTGGTAACGTCGTGACACCATAGCTTCGGTGAACATCGAAGGGTCCTCTAACTCTGCCTGTGACTGCAGATCAGTAGGAAAGGCAGTCATTGGCTTGCCGTAGAGCAAATGCGCTGGTGTTAGTGGCAGTGGTTCATGCAGGTCGGTATGTACGTAAGTGAGAGGACGATCGTTAACAACCGCCTCGACTTCAGTGAGCACAGTTACTAGTTCGCTCCTTTTTAACAAGGCGCGTCCTGCAACCGCCCGTAAGCCTGACTTCACGATGCCTATACACCGTTCCCACATTCCACCAAACCACGGCGCTTTGACTGGTATAAACTTCCACTCGCACCTTCGCTCTCCCAAGTAAGCAAAAACCGTTGGATCGTCGCTCATATCTATCAAGTACCTGGAAGCTTGAAGAAAAGTGGGAGCATTGTCGCTAAGAATCAAATGGGGGAAGGAACGACGTGCACAAAATCTCCTGAATGCCAGTATAAACTCTTCACAAGACATATTGTCACAGAGTTCTAAATGTATTGCACATGAAGTGGCACAAGTAAATAGTAACACATAAACCTTGTCCAGTTCCCTAGTTCTCAGTGCGCCGGTATAGTCTAGTCCTGTAACTCTGAAGGGTTCTAGATGATTAACGCGACACTCTGGCAAGGGTGGAGCAGGTCCAGTCGTAAATGGTCTTCCTTTTAGTCTACGGCACACCACACACTTTTGACTACTCGTCGAACTACCTGCCGAACTCTGGGTATCCACCAGTTGAGACGCAATTTAGAAATAACGTGGTGGACCCCGTAGTGCATTACTTCCTCGTGTGTGCGTTGTACCAGTAGATTGGTGACATGGTGTGTTGCAGGCATCAGGATAGGGTTGTTGGCACAGTCGTCTACACCTGACCACTTTAGACGTCTCTCACATCTAATTAAGTCATTCTTCAGGTGTAGCCTTAGTTGACGCACAATGTTAGGCATTTTATTGTTACCAGAACTTCTTATGGATTCTAATTCCTGACTGAAGGATTCCCTTTGAACCCATCTAATTAGTGTTACCTCAGATGCTTTTATTTCTACTGCATTTAAGCTTTGACCCAGATTGCAGAGTCGTCCTTGTAGCCTGGCCTTTATGTTGGTGATATAACGCAACACCCAAGCTACGACTCTGACTAATTTATTGTACCCACCGATCCTTACCCACACTAACATAGGATTCGGTGTTGATGTCGGTTGAATGACAGCTGTCACCGTTTCTAATGGCAAAACTAACTCAACCTCGGCATTCCATACAGCCCAATCCCTTTCGTGGAGCAGACATTTTGGACTTTGCCACCATAGGTCGGACTTAATCAGTTTGGACGCCGTTACTCCCCTACTTATTAGGTCACTGGGGTTGTCTTTGGTTGGTACATAATGATAGAAGGCGTTTGGTAGTAGGGATCGTATTTCATCCACCCTATGATCGTGACCCCCTTTACCGGTGCAACCTTAGCCCGGGCGGTGAATAAATTAATCCCAAACGAGGTAACACAATAAATAGCTACTCCATACGCTGTAGCACTCGCATCACAGAATGCATGTAAAGACATGGGTCCAAATGCGGCCACTTGGCGTGGTAACTCTAATGTACATAGGGTGTTATAATCTTCTAGTAAGGACCTACCCTGTTCACTGAGATCATCGGGTAAATTTTCGTCCCACCCTATGTTGCGTCTCCATATTTCTTGTATTAGAATCCTAGCTCTGATGGTAACAGGTAATGCTAAACCTAATGGATCAAAAAATTGCGCGACCTTACTCAACAGACTACGTTTTGTGTGCGTCATTGCCTGTTCAGTATAATCTTTGTTCCGGTACATCAGTATGTCTTTCCCTGGTTGCCATATCATCCCCAAGATTCTGGCATAATCTTGGTTATCAGAAGCTGCCCCATCTATTATGAGACCATCCCGACGCAACACAGAATAATAACACAGAGATAATTATTAAAAACTTCGTCATAAGCCTTGGAGGTGCTAGGTTCTTGGGTTAGTTTACGCTGCAAGGCGCGTAACCTACCCAACGCTAAACCATAATTAGTGGGTAAACTGATATTATCATGTTTCCAGGGTAGACAAACTTTGTATTGCTTTTCCGTGGTCAAGTAACGCACAGATTCCGAGAACTTCTCGATCGCGAAATTTGATTCCCGGTCGTTCTCCACAGGTTGAATTCCTATGTGGTCTAGTTTCCACAGTCTTTCTAGATTGAACTCGGCAGCTAACTTTGGGTCCTCAATGTGAGTATCATCTTCGGTGAACTCTTCTTCTGCGGTCGTGCTCATCCTCAACACGGATACCGTGTCAACTAGAACATTTGACTGGGTAGTTTGGACTGTACCGCTCATGCAGTAGCCAAGCTTAGTGGGGATCAAGATTACTCCACTCTCTCTTTTAAAACCCGGGTGTACTACATCATAATAATAATCTGCTCCTAACAATATGTACACCTCCCTCAAGTCACCTACGGGGTCAGACAGGTAAATACCTTTCCTACGAAGTGCATGCTCTACTTTGTTAATTCCTACAGATTGATAGTCTGGGAGTTCATCTACCACTACACACTGGAAGAAGCGTTTCTTCTTACGGTAGATGTAAGCAACTTCAACAACTTCGTATTCTTTACTGTCGGTCACTCCTGTAAAACCTTGCAACCTAAGGGTCTCACTACCTACTACACGGTATTTTAGACCGTCCAGCACCGATCTCTTTATAAAGGATCGTTGTGAGCCCTGGTCTAAGAGTAGCCGACAGACTTGTGTCCTGCCATAATCCTCTATGGGTATCTTCATTGTGGGTAAAATGGTGGTGTCCTTCCTACTGCCTAGCATTAATGTTGCAGTACCCCCTACTTTTTCCTCCTTGACTGGACTACCTGTGGGGCATAACTTGTCAAAGTGATGACCCTCACAGTTGCGACAGGGCCTCAAATAGGAAGCAGTACATTTACCCTGCATACCATGGTCCTTACTCAGACAACCCTTGCACAATTTTAGCTTCCTTGCTTGACCTAATTTGGCTTCATTGGTTTGATATTTGGTACAGCTTAGCCATTTATGCCTGGGATTGTTGCATAGCCTACATGACATTTGTGGTTTCTTTCGTGATTCTTCAACCTTCCGTTTAGAACCTACCATCATATTAATTGAACCCCTTGCTGTTGTCCCTTTTGACCCTCCCACCGTCCTACCATTGTTCAATTGTATGTTGCTAATCTCCTTGCTAAATTCCTCTTTGAACTCCTCCAAGTTAAACGTACGAACCTTATCTAGAATAGCTAGACGTAATTTCTGTCTTAAAATTATGACCAGCATTTCTTGTGAGGTTACCCCCAACGCATCTAATGACCTTGTATGACACTCCATATCTGCCCTGAACTTTGTCAGTTCATCAACCCTGTACTTAGGCTGTGCTAGGTTCAACAGGGCGTTCACGTGGGCTACTTTGAGCTGGTCAGTGTCTCCATATGTCGCCCGTAGTAACCTCACAACACTATCATAATTTTCACCTACAATGGAAAAACCTTCTACCAAATGTAAAGCTTCATCCTCGAGTTGGCCTTTCAGATAATGGAACTTTCGTACATCGTCAAGTTTTGAATCATGCACTGTGGATTTAAAGACGTCCCAAAATGCTAACCACTCGGTCAAGTTTCCCCTGAACTTCGGTAAATTTAATTTGGGCAAGTTGACCTCACGATGGGGGCCTGTCTGCCTGGCAGCGCTGCTAGTCGAGGTTATCTCTATCTTCTTCACCGCCCTTCGCAGTAAATGTATTGCCTCTAAATGGGCGATATCATGGACAGTGCGCTGCTCGTACTCTGCCTGAATATCTGACTCTTCCTCCAAACCTGATACTATACTTTCATTCAGGGTAGCTATCCGATCATAGGTAGTTTGTAGGTATTCCAACTTAGCCTCTAGCTGTGCAGGAGTTGCACTAGCTACAAAGCCTTCCAAATCGGACGTTAGCCTAGTGATGAGACCCCTCAAACCCCCTCTCTGGTTTTTCAAGACTGTGATAGACATAATTATGGTTTTTTGATCCTCTGGTTTACTAGCCATTAAATTAATTACACGGATTAACCTAACCCTTCGTCAGCCAATACGGACCTCTATAATGTCTCAATCGTGAAATATAGGCCTACCCCTTTGTTAATTGTCATATGAAATTACATTTTAGTCCTCATACGCAATATTGTTTCACATTAGCCTACCCTTCATAGATTAATGTAATTGAAGTAAAGAGGTAGAAATGACTATATAAACCGCTTACCTTACACAATACAGTACCACGAGAGATTGGGATATGAGTAAACAATGAAGGAAATAGGAGATGCTAGGTCAGTCATGAGTCAAAGAAATAGTAAATAATAATTAAATTAGGGAAACAAATATAGGGTATGATGGTGACAGCCGAGACCTACCCCTACTAGGATCCTTTGATCCACAACCTCAATATAGCCCTTGTTCATAATACCTAACTTAGGAAATTTAACTGTGGGTCAAAGTCCCGAGGTCTGGGCACCAATATGGCGGATTTAAGGAAGATAAGTTTACTCTAGGCTACCTAAGACTGAAAAGGTCCGCTCATATAATGTAAATAAATAATAATGCCGGGAGTGTAACTCACTTATTAAATCACCATAAAATACAGCTAGGCAAGGTGGAAATGCTGATGGAGGTGCTGATAGATGGTAGGCAAATGGCTGTCATTCTAACACCATTGGATGTTTACATTAAGGTTACCGCATGGATGCACCTGAACTAATAAAGAATGAATGAGGTTAAGAAAGTTAAATCATGATAATATGGCTTAGCTGTCAGTCGGTCTGTCTGTAGGATGTAGTTGAGTTTAAGTTTATGATGAGAGCTAGATGAAACCGGAACCAGGATCGCGGCGAACTAAAGAGTGGAGGTGTTGCTTGGATGAAGTATAAAAGTGCTCTGACGCGGTGCGCCACAATCCAAGACGTCATCGTCTTACGCTACGAATCTAGCGGCTACTGCTAAGTTAGTAGCGGATATCTAGCGGTAAATATCGTACCGCTTACATAATATTACAGCATGGTTTATATGATAAATCATATATGCATTCCTAAAGACACTTAAATACTATACTTTCGTATAATAGGCCTTATCTAACTTATTAAGCTTACATACTGTACAAACTGTATCTAGGGTATGATACATAGAAAATGTAGGTTATACCACTGACTATCGTGAATCCACGATATATATGAAGGAGACTGGTGAAATATTTAACCCCTTTGAGATTATGACGTCCTTTGACAGTTTATGTTGGCTATAATTAGATAATATATTTCACAACACCTCCTGCTCCTATCCACTTCACTACACTAATCATGCACACCACACTTCCCTCTTCCACACCAAATGTTTACAGAGATGATGAACATACGCCCAGCCTCGTAGTACCCAGGGGGGCGGGACCATAAATGCCCCCACACCCGCCCGACCTTCCCCTGACGGCCCCTCAAAATTACCTGGACCTCGGCCTGTTACTCTTTCTATTAACTTTTGCAACATTCGCAGACTTTCCTCTAAATTTCCCTCTGTTGAACACCATCTCTCCTCCTACAAACCTGATTTTCTTTTCCTCACCGAAACTCAGGTGTCTGAAGTAACTGCTAGCAGCCCTTTCTCTATATCCTCCTACTTTCTCTATCCTAGTTTCAAAGCTAAAGGCAGATGTTGTGTATACGTGCACAACAAACTCACTTGCTCTCGTGTTCCTGATTTCGATTCCTCTGAATTCTCAACTTTATGGCTCAAACTTCTCTGTCATTCTCTTACTAAATAATTCTGTGTTTTCTATCTTTCACCTAACTCTATCGACTTCTTTCCCAAATTCATTGACTAGCCTATCTAAACTCTACAGTGGAACACATTCTATCTATTTCTCCTTTCTCAGAAATCTCCATCTTAGGAGATTTCAAGATTCACCACCGCCAATGGCTCTCCTCTCACAGTACTGACCAACCTGGTGAACGAGCCTACGTCTTTTCTATCCTAGATGACCTACAGCAGTTCACTTTCTCATCTTATCAACTCCGGTGTTCCTCAGGGCTCAGTCCTATCTCCTATTCTCTTTCTAATTTTCATGAATGATCTGCTCAACTGTACCTCCAGTCCCATCCATTCATACGCAGACGACTCTACCTTACAGTAATATATTAGTTTTCCAGAACGTCCCAACCATCAGTCCATCTAAGACAAGCTTAATGAAGCCATACAATATTTATCATCTGATCTAACTACTATTTCCAATTGGGGCAGAGAAAACCTTGTTGCCTTTAATGCTTCCAAAACCCAATTTCTCTATCTATCTACCCGTCCCAAAACTCCCAGCGGACTATCCCTTATTCTTCAACAATACAAAAATCAATCCTTCATCTTCTCTCCATATTCTTAGTGTCTCTTTTTCTTCTGCTCTCATATGGAAGGACCATATTACCAGTCTTGCTAAAGCAGCCTCACAGAAGCTGGGTGTGCTCAACTGCCTCAGGGGGTTCTTTACACCTGCACAGCTTCTTGCTCTGTACAGGGGCACAGTGCATCCTTGTATTGAGTATTGTTCACATGTGTGGGGAGGATCCTCTCACACCGCACTCCTAAACAAAGTAGAAAAGAAGGTTTTCGTATCATTAATTCCCGCCCACTCACCAACTCTCTGCAAACTCTCCCTCTTTGCTGCAACGTTGCATCTCTCTTGCTATTCTATCGCTGCTACAATAATCAGTGCTTCTCAGAGATCTCCCAGTGTATACCACCTCCTCTATGTAGGGTACGTGGTACCCATCTTCCAACACAATCCCACCCCTACTGTAACTTTCTTCTATTCAACAGCTGAGCTCTGGAACTCTCTCCAAGAATCAGTCTTTCCCTCCTCCTATGACTTAAATTGCTTCAAACTCCGAGTGTCCAGGCATTTTGGCTCGAACGTCCCTTAATTTTGGCCCTGTCACTTTTTCAACTATGGGGGAGGCACTCGCTACAGACAGTTCTGCCTTTTGTCTCCCTCACTCACATAGAACAAAACAAAAAAGTTTTGGGAGAACTTGTGAATGTACGTTTTTCCTGGTATGTAATTGACGTATTTTGACAGTTTATTCAAGCAATCATTAACAGATTGTATACAGTATATTAACCTCCTGACTTCCATACACTTTCCTAATCTGAATAATATCAGCTAATAATAGCCAGAAAACAGAAAATAAACTAGTCCTTGTATCTTTCATGGAAGGGTTATTATAGTAAGTGCGCACCTCTCTCTCCCTCCCTGTCCATTCTCTCTTCTCTGTATTTTTCTCTCCCGGTCCATTCTCTTATCATATCCCTGTTTCCACCTTCCCAGAATTCCCGACAAAGAAAGCGCATTTTTCTGTTTTGAAAATCTGCAGTTGTGTTCTATATATATATATCCATCTCCATTTAGTGTTTCATGTATAGCCCCATTACTTTTGAAATGTGTATACGTTCGCCCCATTAGTTTGGCGACTTTAAGACCATTCTCCCCATTTATATCAATGTTAACACCTTTCGTGCCAATAAGGTGTTGATTTCTTCCTGGCGAGCGATAGAGACCCTATAATTTAACATATGAAACTACAATTCCATTCATTATATGGAGGCCAAACATCTTGATATCTAACCTCTATAATTCATAAACAACTAGAATAAATAAACTAATAGTTCTACCATTTGGGAAGAGACAGCAAAGGAACCGGCCTTTGGCCAGGACATTTATATATCGATAAAATGTAAACATACATTTCGAAAGGGGGTCTTATGGTATTATTTTATTCTTTTTAAAGCTTGATTAAGGTCTAGGGAAGAAACTAAAAACCTCACCATCAAAAATTATCTTCATTTGATAATCTACTGTCAAGTAAATATTAAAATATATATCCTCTACCAAAATAACAAGACTGTCACCTCAACGCCTTTAGCTCTTCTACGTGTTTCTATCGATCTATTTTTGTATCTATCTTATCAATCTTTCTATCTACCTGTAACTCTATCTCTTTCTTTCTTTCTATCTATAAAGGGTACAGAGTAGTACAAGGAAAAGAAGCAACAACTTGACTTAACCTATGTGAAATAGGTAACGGTAGCACAGTAAAGTGTCGTGCTATTACGCAGTTTATTCAGGAGTTAAACAAAATATATTATTCTAGTTGAATTTTGAAAGTTTCAACAGTACTACACTTAATGACATTACTATACCCTTTTCCAAGTAAGTAGGCCAAAACTCTTGAGCATTAACCTCTATAGCTCACAAACGACTGGAGTAATCGAGCTAATATATCTACCATTTGGCAAAGATAAGCCAAGGACTAGGCGTGGACATATACAGCTAATTTGCTCTAGCCCTTTTTGAGTTGCAGAGGTTTGGGTTCTCAATTCCTGGCCTACCTATTTGGAATAGGGTATAGGTAGTCAATTCCATAGGTTTACGACCTGATTTAAAACAAAAAATGCTTTGCCTCATTTCCAATACCCCTTGATCCCCGGGGTTGATGGAAAAGAATGAATCGCCTCCATATTCCCAGACAATTCGTATGATTCTCTAGTGTGTCTGTTCACAGAGGATGGTCGCTAGCCCAACGTTTATATACTTTTTGTAATTCTACTCTCTGATACCACTGTTTCTTCTTTTCAATACTCCCTCTACCTACCTATAGTCTATTTTATATTATCTATCTATTGCCAGATGCCATTATCCCCGAAGTGGTGGAAACGAATGAATCGCCCCACGCACCTCTGTCCCCTGTCAGCCGACGCCACTCCTCCCATCCAACTATGCTTTCAACAGCATCCTTCCACCTCTCTCTAGGTCTGCCTCTCCCTCTCTGTCCTTCCAACTCACTCTCGTACACTCTCTTAGTCATTCTCTCGCTTCCCATACTTTCCACAAGGCCAAACCATTTCAAAATGTTCCTTTTCCACACATCCACATCCACGCCACACCGCGCTCATACTTCCTCATTCGCTTCTGTCTATCCCTCCATGTATATCCACACGCATTTCTCAAGTAACTCATTTCCACCCCCTCATTCTTGGTTTGTGTCTCTCCAACAAAGTCCATGATTCATTACCGTACGCCAATGCTGGGATTACCACACTATCATACCAGAACTTTACATCCATGCATACCACCCTATTCCTTGTCACTGCTTTTAGCATTCCTACAACCCTAATCCCCTGTTGCACCCTCTCCTGCACTTCTTCCTCCATACTCTCATCTTTACTTAACACACTGCCCAAATACTTAAATGAGCTGACATTCTCCATAACCTGACCGTTCAACCTCACCGCACACTCTGTGACTGCACCCATTTTAACCCTTTATTAGCGGCTCACCACTTAAGTCGTATTTAATAAAGCTGGACTATGTGGCGGCGCTCGACATAACTCGAGTGGCAATTTCAGCACGTAATGTGGCTGAGAGAGAGAGACAAGTGGTGGCAGGAGACTAGCGAGCGTATGACTGCTCCAGACCACCGGGGCGAACCTACTGACACAAATCTCAGCTCCCTCCTCCCTCTCTCACTCGCTACATACTCAATTATGTACCGAAAGTACCGAATTACCTGCTTTTTGCACTCGCGTTGCACGGTTATTGCAAGAAAACTATCCATCATACAAGGATCGTTATGGTGTCATTCGAAAGCTCTGTTTATGCCCTTTCAGGGATAGATACTTGTTTTACGTTCTGGGTCTTATTTAGGCATGAAAATGATCACGTAAACAGCCCTATTTTGGCTAAAAACACCCCGCTGGGCGGTACACATAAATAAACCGCATAGGCCGCTCGTAAGGTGTTAAAGAACATAACCTTACTCTTCCCCACATTTACTTTCACGTTCCATTTTTCACAGTGTTCCTAACACATTTACTAGACCCTGCAGCTCCCACTCATTGTCACTCATCAGAACTATTTTATCAGCAAACAGCTGTACAGGCAACTTCCACTCATTTTCTTCCCGTATCAGCAGTATACCAGTATTTTTTAGGGTGACAAAACATTAAATTATTTTCTTTGTTAACCTTACTTGTTTGTATAAGAGTACCAATAAGGACACATATGTTCATGGCATCAGTTCATCATTGACACAAAGGATGTGAATATATGCAATTTAGTAAATACACTGTATTCAACTTTTGTGTCAATAAAATATTTTGAATTGAATTTTGAATTTAATTTGAATTGAATTGGGGTATTCTGCAGAACAACAACTCCTCGATTACGGGATTCCTGTCTCATGGAATTATTTGTTTTCGCTCTTACCTTACTCAGGCGACCTTAGTAATGTGCGGATAAGTGCTACTTTTCTTATATTTTCAATTTGATTTTCACTCCCCTATAACATTATCAGAGATATTTTTGTACAGCCAGTCCAGGACACTGTTTACATTTTAGCCTTCTTGGAGGCTCCTCCCCGATGTTTAGTAGCCAATCAGAGTACTTCACCTACAAGAAGTCAGTACATTTGTATTGGTACTTTCCTTTTTATCAACAGCCAAAGCTGAAGACTGCAGAGTAAACACCATCAACTTCATCCCATACATTTTTTATAGTTTTAACACCTTACGAGCGGCCTATGCGGTTTATTTATGTGTACCGCACAGCGGGGTGTTTTTAGCCAAAATAGGGTTGTTTACGTGATCATTTTCATGCCTAAATAAGACCCAGAACGTAAAACAAGTACCTATCCCTGAAAGGGCATAAACAGAGCTTTCGAATGACACCATAACGATCCTTGTATGATGGATAGTTTTCTTGCAATAACCGTGCAACGCGAGTGCAAAAAGCAGGTAATTCGGTACTTTCAGTACATAATTGATTATGTAGCGAGTGAGAGAGGGAGGAGGGAGATGAGATTTGTGTCAGTAGGTTCGCCGCGGTGGTCTGGAGCAGTCATACGCTCGCTAGTCTCCTGCCACCACTTGTCTCTCTCTCTCAGCCACATTACGTGCTGAAATTGCCACTCGACCTATGTCGAGCGCCGCCACATAGTCCAGCTTTATTTAACTCGACTTATGTTGCTCGCCGCTAAATAAGGGTTAATACCCAATCAGCGGGGGTTCACCCATAATACTAGCATAGGTTAGGTAAGGTTGTTAGGTTAGGCTAATGTCTTTTCAAATTTGACTAAATCGAGTAAACTCATAGATTGTTGGGTATCTGAATTACAATTAACAATGCAAATGTTAATAAAAAGTGCTTTCCGCCCTTTCTAACAATAAAATGCACACTTAAAAAACATTAAAATACAAAAATGAAATTAATAAAACTTAAATTAACAGTAGTTGTAGTTATGCAGAATAATTACCCTTCACAGCTTTCAGCAACTTGCCAGATATACTCTGTATATTCTCAAATTTTTCCACAGACATTCTGGCGGTAAATTGAATTCCTTAGATGCTGTTCTTTCGATAATTAATGAATAAATATATAGCTAATATGTCTATGTTTCTTGTAAATTCATAGTTTTCATAATTACCCTTTCATACGGACACTTGTTACAGGCTACTTTGCTGTTGTCTCATTCATACACATAGATAAAAAAAAAGACGTTTTAGCAGTATTTTCTGGTTATCATTGGACGATTTTATACAGATTAGGAAGCATCTGTGAGAATCAAAAGGGTAAAGGGTACTTCACACAGTCAGGAATGCGAGTTAGAATCACTAGGAGTAATGACTCCTGTTGATTCCTGGGAATATGACCGCGAGTGTCTGAAATTCCCCGTGCACTCACAACACCGTAGGAGCCAGCGGGAGTGTACCTGCGAATCACTGGGAGTCACTGGGAGTCACTAGGAGTCACTGGGAGTCACCGGTATAAAACCGGGAATGAAGTGCGAGTTATTGAAAAGTTGAAAATTAAAGGGTACTTCACACAGTCAGGAATGCGAGCTAGAATCACTAGGAGTAGCTGAAAATTCGGATTCCTGGGCCTATTCGTGGTGAAAATCGATGACTCCTAGTGACTCTAATGGTATCCTAGTGACTCCTGTTAGACTCCCAGTGACTCTAAACCAGTCCCGGGCGATTGGCCCTGTCCGACAAAATGTTCACCGTGTTTAAAGTTCTCGCCGCAAGTCGAACAACTCCCAGCGACTCCCAGTGATTCCTGGTGACTCCCATTGATTCCCCAGTGACTCCCAGTGAGTCCTGGTGATTCTGGTGAGAACTGAAAGTGAAACCGAAACCTGTCCGCGAATCAGATACGAATCACCGAGAATCACCAGGACTCACTGGGAGTCACTGGGGAATCACTGGGAGTCACTGGTAGTGGTCCGACTCGTGGCGAGAACTTTAAACACGGTGAACATTTTGTCGGACAGGGCTAATCGTCGCGACTGGTTTGGAGTCACTGGGAGTCTAACAGGAGTCACTAGGATATCCCTAGAGTCACTAGGAGTCATCGATTTTCAACGCGAATAGGCCCAGGAATCCGAATTTTCAGCTAATCCTAGTGATTCTAGCTCGCATTCCTGACTGTGTGAAGTACCATTAAGGACTATTGTTACGACTGGGGTTCAAATATATCAGGGCTCTTATTCATTGGACTAGTAATGGCATAAATGTTACAACGGAAAGTGCTAGCTCCAACCTCTGATGTATATTCCCAGTGAACAAAGAACACAAATACTCTACAGAGTTCTATATGCAATAATAGGCTATCAAACTCTCAATAAATGTGCGTCTACTCTAGGCTTAATGTTATGTGAAAACCGCCTATTACTACCTATAACCGAAGGTGCTTGGTTATGGTATGCAAAGTAAGGTGGTAAGAGAAGTTACAGCTTACGTTACTTTAATTAATAAATGTCAGGCACTCCTGCATGAAAGAAAGTGCACCAAAGTCCTTCAACACTAACAAGGAATCTTCTTTAAATGTTAGATGCTATAAAGATGCTCGTATCGGAAATGGAACCCAAAAAGGCAGGCAGCGGAACAATGCTCGTGCAGGCTATGCACACAAAAAGGCAGAATATATATATAATGCCGTCGGAGCCAAGAATATCCTAAACACAACAACAATAATAATAATCGCCACGACAATGCAGTATTCCTATCAACAAAAAGAGCCTAAGTCGTTTGTGTCTCAATACATCAAACTAGGCTGCGAAATGCTTGTGTAATCATAAACGGGTATGCATAAAAAGAGTAATTAGCTTAATATACTTAATGTCTACTATGATTGATAAAGTCTAGCTAGAGTCAATGATACGAGATACTGGTGCGCATGGCATGCCGCATAGCCTAGTGCAAATCTCAAGTCTGTGCGTCAAATATTACGTTATAGGGAAGGGTAGCTCTCTTGAGAAACCTTAATACCGAAGTATTAAGCGTTCTCCTGGCGTACCTCAAAGAAAAACAAACGAGACTAGAACAGTGCAGAATGGTATAGGCAAAAAACCATCATTCGTGCATGCTCTATTCTCAATGGCACACAGACTAGAATTTACTCAATCAACTCCAGTTCTCAGGTATGTCGTGCAGCTTTTAACTAAAGCCAGCACTCATAGGAAACAATACCTTATAATATCAGACTCCTAGTCTAGCATTATCTAATCCAGCAGAACACTAATAATTAAAGGATGCAGTACTTAAACAATATAAATGCCAACCAATGCTTCGTGATCCACTTATCTTAACAACTAACATACATGGGTTATATCAGACCTTAACGCACAATACAACTGGCCAGCATGAAGCTGATTTTGCAGAGTTAACCAGAGGGGGTATGATATTAATAAAAGGTGGTGAAAGATATGGAAAATGAGAGAGATAGGCAGAGGAAAAGATTCTCAGGTGCGAGCGGGGTACAGGTAGCAAGGGAAAAAGATGGGTGCATTCTAGAAACCAGATCTGAGGGAGAGAGTGGCGAGGAACTGTATATATACTCGCACTAGCTCGAGCCGCGTGGGAAAACAGCGGTTACAAGTCATCTAACCACTAGCAAAGCTTACAGCATGGTAAGGGCCTCTCTCCACCAACCCCCGCGAGGCAGCCAGCCGTGACGTCATCGAGCGGGACAAAAAACACTGCGCGCCCCCTCTCACTCTGTTCTACTCCCTCTCTCTCTCCCAGATCCTATCATTACTAGTTAATGATAAAATATATACTTTACAATTAAATATATAAAGCCTTGACATGGGCGAAAACAAAGAGCCTTTCTGGACTGCCCATGACACGAGCTTTCATATGAAATAAAGCACACTCTAATACATAAACTGTAGCCCCATCCACTGCCCTGGCGATCCTAGTGAGTCACTGTAGGACAAGCCATGCGGTTCTAACGGAGTGGTCAACGTCACACCCCCCCCAAGATTTTTCTCAGAGGCCCCAAGGCTCCCAAAAATCTGATGGTTAGAACCCATGCTATATCTCCACTTCCCATCACCCAGCGGCAGTAAAATATCTGGCACAGTTCTTCAACAAAACATTTTTCAAAATTATAACCCTCCCCAACACCATAGGTTAAATTATATGTAGTTATGCTCCTCAAGAGCGAGCTTCTCTAGCCCAGCATTCTGAGAGGAGTGCAACTCAGAATTACTGCTATAACATACTAAACAAATTCAACTATCAAAGAAAGAGTTTTTTATTTGATTTTTTTTTATGTTTATAATTTGTTTATTTCGGCTGCACTATAGGGGCAAGCCTAGTTTTTTCTTCTATACCAAACGCTCAACTCCTGCTTTACGACCCAATACGCTGGGCTACAACCGCGAGCCAACAAGCACCAAGCGCAAAATACTATTCAAACTAAAGCAGGAGGCTACCCGTGTGTCAATCTACCCAGGATCATATACCCTTGAACGACCATCTGCAACCACGTAGTCACAACCGGCAATATGGCGTATGTCCAGGTTATATACCAATAACCTTAGTGACCACCTGGTCAGCCTCATATTCCGATTGTGAAACTGGTCCAAGAACTTGAGAGGGTGATGATCTGGGTAAACTACAACGACCGGACCATAGGCTGGAACACAGACCTCGAAATGCCTCAGAGCAAGTACAACCGCCAGCAGCTCCTCCTTGACAACAGAGCAGCCCCCCTGGGCCGAATTGTACTTCTCCGAGCAGAAACTAACAGGATACTCCAGCCCATCATCGTCCTTTTCCACAAGGACGGCACCAGCCCCCACACCACTAGCCTCCGTTGCTAGTTGGAAAGGTAGGCTAAAGTCAGGGGCCCTGAGGATCGGGTGAGTGCACAACAGGTGTTTTACTTCCCTAAACACCTTCTCACACTCAGGCGCCCATTTGAACTTCTTATCCTTCCAGTTATCCTCCACCTGAGCTTGACTATCCCGTTCTCCTTCTCCACCTTGACTGCTAAACGTCATCACAGGCACAGTGAGAGGCTCAGGGGGGTGCCTCCCATACTCCTTCACGGGATTATCATGACATAACTGATTGCGCTTCCGTCTGTCTGGAGTGGCTACCAAGTAAACCAGGTCCGATAGCTCCTCCACCACCCTATAAGGACCAGCGTACTTCGCGGATAAGGGGTGACCTACAAGGGGCAGTAGAATCAACACCTCCTGACCCACGTGAAACTCCCTGAGTTCAACCTTGAGGTCGTACCTGTCCCTCCTGAGGGCCTGAGAGCTAGTCAGATTACGGCCAGCCAACTCCAGACTGCGCAACATCCGTTCTCGACTGTTGAGGACACACTTGAGCATAGAACAAGGTTTTTCTGCGCCCTCCCATACTTCTTCAACCATATGGAGAGGCCCTCTGACACGGTGTCCAAAGACGAGCTCATTAGGGCTGAATCCCAAACTCTCCCCAGGTACCTCTCACACAGCAAACAAAACACATGGCAGGCCAAGATGCCAATCCATTCCACTCTCAAAGCAACAACAACGAAGCACAGATTTCAAGGCTGAGTGCCATCGCTCTAACACACCCTGGCTCTCCGGATGATATGCAGATGACACAACCCCAACAATCCCATGCTGCGGCATTGCTTGTAC
Source organism: Paralithodes platypus (assembly GCA_032716605.1). Taxonomy (NCBI): domain Eukaryota; kingdom Metazoa; phylum Arthropoda; class Malacostraca; order Decapoda; family Lithodidae; genus Paralithodes; species Paralithodes platypus. The sequence continues at coordinate 20,916,567 of CM064573.1, read as the reverse complement.
AAAGAGGCTAGAAGTGAAGTTGGGTCCCCGGACTGACTGAATCCCCTGCGGGTAACCATACCGGGAAAAATACACTAGCAAGCTTCGGACCACCGTTTTCGCCGACCCATTTCTCATAGGGTACGCATCAGGGTACCTTGCTGCTACATCTCCCGACTGTGTATCACTGTCCTCCTTCAACTCTTTCGTCTTTTTAAGCCCATCATCTGCCCCTTCAGGAACAGTTACTGGGTCCTCTCCAGACTCGAAATGTGGTCCTTATAATGAGTCCCCGAGAAGGTCCGTTGACACTAAACTCTCAACCGCATCAACTTTCAACCCCTTCTCGGTACCCTTCCTCCGCTGATCTAAAGATTGTTGACCAGAATGTGACTCCCTGGATGCAGAATCTCCGGTGACAACACACTCCATAGGCTGCCCCGGACACTTCCCAACCCACTCCTGCTCCTCCCTACTCACGTCGGCCGGCTTCTCGACAACGACTAAGGGTGGAGCCTCAGAAGTAGGCCCCGCAAAGTCGTTGCCAAGAAGGAGGTCGACGCCTCCAACAGGTAACTTCTCCACAATTCCTACATCCAGGTCACGAGTCACACCATCAACTTCCACCTTCATTCTTACAAGCGGGTATGACCTTGTCGCATTAACTCCCTGAACCACAACCACCCGTGCCGTATTGACAGGTTTACCAGTGAAATTTCTCAATAGTGTTTGCGATGCCCCAGTGTCACGCAAAATTCTCACCTCATGTCTTCCACCCCCCCACTCCACACAACCGAGTCCCCTGTGGTCACTAAAGGCATCACGGACAGGGAATAAGCCTTCCGGATCCTTCTGCACTGGCAGTGTATTTACCTCGGAAGAAATGCCTCTAACAAACTCCGATGTCCTCTTGAACACTCCAATGCCGTGAGCAAAAGACACGGCTGCCGGAGGAGGTCGACTAGGGCACTCATTTGCCTTATGACCCTCCTGGTGGCACCTAAAACACATACATTTCGGTTTCGGCTTATACTGTGATGTAAAAGGCCCCTGACTTTTCACATACGGTGTGGTGGTAGGTTTGGCTTCAGTTTTAGTTTCATTGCTCTTTGGTTTAAATGTGTCATTGCTACGGGGAGGGGGAGGATAACGGTCCCTAGCACTTGCATCGTACTTCTGTGAGGACCCGCAACCCCGAATCAACGACAGCCGTAGATCAGCCATTTCTGCTGCTTCTACTAGAGTTCTTGGGTTTTTCTCCTTTAAGTTCAAAGTTAGATCACCGCCCGTGCTCTTAAAGAACTGCTCCAACATCATTAACTGCTTAACTCCATCAAACGTTGTTACCTTCTCAGATCGGAGCCAGTTCCCCATAGCATCGGACAAGTCCCGGGCGTGTTCCAAAAAGGTGCTATCTCTTCCCTTAGTTACACCCCGGAACTTCAAACGGTACGTTTCTGGTTGCAGTTCGTAAGCCCTCAGGACAGCCTCCTTGAGATCCTCGTACACAATACATAACTCCAAAGGAAATGCATCGTAGGCTTTAAGACCCTTGCCTATTAATCTAGAGGATACAAGTGCTGCCCATTTATTCTCTGGCCACTGGTGTTCCTGGCACTTCTTCTCAAAGCGTGTGAAAAATTCTGTTACACCACTCTCATCAAACACCGGAACCAGTTTCAATAAGTGCGAGAGAGACTGCTCATGAACACGGTTACCAGCCCCAAGTCGCTGTCCCGTTGTCTCTACTCGCGACTTCTCTACATCCATGTCGGCACAGTACCTAGTCGACTCTAAATCCGCTTGGATTTTTGCTAGCTCTGTTTGCTGCTGAAGCTCACATGCCCTTTGTTGCTGTTGAATCTCAGATGCCCTGATAGCCTTTCTCTCTTCGATCTTAGCTGATTCTATTTGCTGCTGGATCTTAGCTAATTCGAGCTGAAGCAATAATTCGGGAGTTAACCCTTGAGGAGGTGAAGGTGCTACAATGTTTGAAATTACCGGTGGTTCCCCCAGGGGCAACCGACCCTGCCAGTCACCACCCACTTGTGGAAGCGTACCCGGGGTCAGCAAACTACTGGGATGGCTGGGAGTCGAGTGTAGGGGAAGCATGGCCGAAGGGCTCTGAGCACTCAACCCATCTCGCTCACCAGTCACCCTGCCCAGTACACACGTTATCAAGTTATCCCTGGTCATGCTGCTAGAAACCGCATGACCGATAGCTGTGGCCAGGCATTGAAGACCATACCGATTCACACCCTCCAACCGCTCGGCAGTAACAGGCCATTGCAAAAATATCCTAGCATCCTCCTCACAGTTCACCCGATTAACCCTTTCCTCATGCTGCTGTTCCTCAGTTTCGACATTACGTACTGTGTCTCCATTCTCCTCTGACCCGGTATAAGACATGATGCTCACAAAAATTTCTCACCACAATATTCAGAAAAGAAGGACCCCAAACTCTTATACCTCAATATACACACAAAAATTCTCGGAAATACTCAAGGGCTATACTATGTTGCAAAACAAAATTATTCTTGCTGATCCCCGCAAAATATTTTCCAAAACAACAAATGTTCCCTGCTAATAAATGTAGGTTCACCAAATCCTAGGCAAGGTCGCCATTTGTTACGACTGGGGTTCAAATATATCAGGGCTCTTATTCATTGGACTAGTAATGGCATAAATGTTACAACGGAAAGCGCTAGCTCCAACCTCTGATGTATATTCCCAGTGAACAAAGAACACAAATACTCTACAGAGTTCTATATGCAATAATAGGCTATCAAACTCTCAATAAATGTGCGTCTACTCTAGGCTTAATGTTATGTGAAAACCGCCTATTACTACCTATAACCGAAGGTGCTTGGTTATGGTATGCAAAGTAAGGTGGTAAGAGAAGTTACAGCTTACGTTACTTTAATTAATAAATGTCAGGCACTCCTGCATGAAAGAAAGTGCACCAAAGTCCTTCAACACTAACAAGGAATCTTCTTTAAATGTTAGATGCTATAAAGATGCTCGTATCGGAAATGGAACCCAAAAAGGCAGGCAGCGGAACAATGCTCGTGCAGGCTATGCACACAAAAAGGCAGAATATATATGCCGTCGGAGCCAAGAATATCCTAAACACAACAACAATAATAATAATCGCCACGACAATGCAGTATTCCTATCAACAAAAAGAGCCTAAGTCGTTTGTGTCTCAATACATCAAACTAGGCTGCGAAATGCTTGTGTAATCATGAACGGGTATGCATAAAAAGAGTAATTAGGTTAATATACTTAATGTCTACTATGATTGATAAAGTCTAGCTAGAGTTAATGATACGAGATACTGGTGCGCATGGCATGCCGCATAGCCTAGTGCAAATCTCAAGTCTGTGCGTCAAATATTACGTTATAGGGAAGGGTAGCTCTCTTGAGAAACCTTAATACCGAAGTATTAAGCGTTCTCCTGGCGTACCTCAAAGACAAACAAACGAGACTAGAACAGTGCAGAATGGTATAGGCAAAAAACCCTCATTCGTGCATGCTCTATTCTCAATGGCACACAGACTAGAATTTACTCAATCAACTCCAGTTCTCAGGTATGTCGTGCAGCTTTTAACTAAAGCCAGCACTCATAGGAAACAATACCTTATAATATCAGACTCCTAGTCTAGCATTATCTAATCCAGCAGAACTAATAATTAAAGGATGCAGTACTTAAACAATATAAATGCCAACCAATGCTTCGTGATCCACTTATCTTAACAACTAACATACATGGGTTATATCAGACCTTAACGTACAATACAACTGGCCAGCATGAAGCTGATTTTGCAGAGTTAACCAGAGGGGGTATAATATTAATAAAAGGTGGTGAAAGATATGGAAAATGAGAGAGATAGGCAGAGGAAAAGATTCTCAGGTGCGAGCGGGGTACAGGTAGCAAGGGAAAAAGATGGGTGCATTCTAGAAACCAGATCTGAGGGAGAGAGTGGCGAGGAACTGTATATATACTCGCACTAGCTCGAGCCGCGTGGGAAAACAGCGGTTACAAGTCATCTAACCACTTGCAAAGCTTACAGCATGGTAAAGGTAGGTTCACACATAGGCGAGTCGGAGCGCAACACCAACGCGAGTGATGATTTTTTTGCACTCGCCAATTATTATCCCAAATTCGCCGACACTCGCCGACACTCGCACAGACTCGCGTGGACTCGCGGTGGACCGCGTAGACTCGCGAACGCGGCCAAAATGTTTGTGCAGACACAAAAATTGGAGAGTCAAGTGCGAGTAGGACGCCAACTCGCATTGACTCGCGTAGACTCGCGTTGACTCGCGTAGACTCCTGTAGACTCGTGTGACACTCATGTAGACTCGCGTGACAGTCACGTTGTACTATTTAGAAATTTGATGATCGCGAGTCTACATGAGTGTCACGTGAGTCTACATGAGTCACACGAGTCTACATGAGTGTCACACGAGTCTGTTTATATTATCAACAAAAATCGTAGCAGCGAAACGACTGCACCTATGGCTTTCATATTTTTACCACATGTACCTTACCCTTTTGGCTACCCACAAAAAAAAATCCAAATTCCTCCTCCCACCCACTCGCTGACTGTCGGTCCCGTCATAAGGAAAAAATAGGAAAATCTGTGGCGGCGAAACGACTGCACCAATCGGTTCCATATTTGTGTGACAAGTCCCTTACCCTTCTGCCTTCCCCCCACCACACCACCAACCGCCTCCCACCACCCACTTCCAGCGTATCCGTACGAAGATAAGGAAAAAAAGGAAAATCTGTGGCGGCGAAACGACTGCACCAATCGGTTCCATATTTGTGTGACAAGTCCCTTACCCTTCTGCCTTCCCCCCACCACACCCCCAACCGCCTCCCACCATCCACTTCCAGCGTATCCGTACGAAGATAAGGAAAAAAGGAAAATCCGTGGTTGCGAAACTACCTTACCAATCGGCTTCATATTTGTAACATGAGTCAATTACGCTTCTACCTTCCCCACACCATCCCCCAAACCACCCTCCCACCACCCTCCTACCCTACATATAATAATGATGTGGAATATATGCAAAGGATAATTATATGATGACAAATAATATACAGATTGATATCCAACATGAAATATAAATAAATAAAAGATATAAATTAAATAGAATATACACTCCTGTTAACTTCCTGTAGACTCGCGTTCATCTCGTGTAAACACGTGTAAACACGTGTAAACACGTGTAAACTCATGTAAACTCCTGTGACACTCATGTAGACTCGCACTATTCGTACCCTGGAATTTGACCGTTATTTTTCAAATTTTGGCGGTGCGTGTTGGGGTCGTGTTAAACTCGCCAACACTCGCGTAAACTCGTGTAAACTCGTGTTAAATTTGTGTTCTATGCGTGTTTACTCGCAACAGCTGCTACTCGCGTTGGGTTCGGGCTCCATCAACGGCGATTTGCGGCGAGTGTGACTCGCGTTGGCCTCGCCCTCCGACTCGCCTATGTGTGAACCTACCTTAAAGGTAGGTTCACACACACGAGTTTACACGAGTTTACACGAGTTTACACGAGTTTACACGAGTTTATGCGAGTTTACGCGAGTTTACGCGAGTGTTGGCGAGTTTAACACGACCCCAACACGCACCGCCAAAATTTGAAAAATAACGGTCAAATTCCAGGGTACGAATAGTGCGAGTCTACATGAGTGTCACAGGAGTTTACATGAGTTTACACGTGTTTACACGAGATGAACGCGAGTCTACAGGAAGTTAACAGGAGTGTATATTCTATTTAATTTATATCTTGTATTTATTTATATTTCATGTTGGATATCAATCTGTATATTATTATTTGTCATATAATTATCCTTTGCATATATTCCACATCATTATTATTATGTATGGGTAGGAGGGTGGTGGGAGGGTGGTTTGGGGGATGGTGTGGGGAGGTAGAAGCGTAATTGACTCATGTTACAAATATGAAGCCGATTGGTAAGGTAGTTTCGCAACCACGGATTTTCCTTTTTTTCCTTATCTTCGTACGGATACGATACGCTGGAAGTGGATGGTGGGAGGCGGTTGGGGGTGTGGTGGGGGGAAGGCAGAAGGGTAAGGGACTTGTCACACAAATATGGAACCGATTGGTGCAGTCGTTTCGCCGCCACAGATTTTCCTTTTTTTCCTTATCTTCGTACGGATACGCTGGAAGTGGGTGGTGGGAGGCGGTTGGGGGTGTGGTGGGGGGAAGGCAGAAGGGTAAGGGACTTGTCACACAAATATGGAACCGATTGGTGCAGTCGTTTCGCCGCCACAGATTTTCCTATTTTTTCCTTCTGACGGGACCGACAGTCAGCGAGTGGGTGGGAGGAGGAATTTGGGATTTTTTTGTGGGTAGCCAAAAGGGTAAGGTACATGTGGTAAAAATATGAAAGCCATAGGTGCAGTCGTTTCGCTGCTACGATTTTGTTGATAATATAAACAGACTCGTGTGACACTCATGTAGACTCGTGTGACACTCATGTAGACTCACGTGACACTCATGTAGACTCGCGATCATCAAATTTCTAAATAGTACAACGTGACTGTCACGCGAGTCTACATGAGTGTCACACGAGTCTACAGGAGTTTACACGAGTTTACGCGAGTCTACGCGAGTCAACGCGAGTCTACGCGAGCCTATGCGAGTTGGCGTCCTACTCGCACTTGACTCTCCAATTTTTGTGTCTGCACAAAAATTTTGGCCGCGTTCGCGAGTCTACGCGGTCCACCGCGAGTCCACGCGAGTCTGTGCGAGTGTCGGCGAGTGTTGGCGAATTTGGGATAATCATTGGCGAGTGCAAAAAAATCATCACTCGCGTTGGAGTTGCGCTCCGACTCGCCTATGTGTGAACCTACCTTAACCCTTAAAAAGAGGCTCACCACATAAGTCGAGTTAAATAAAGCTGGACTATGTGGCGGCGCTCAACATAACTCGAGTGGCAATTTCAGCACGTAATGTTGCTGAGAGAGAGAGACAAGTGGTGGCAGGAGAGTAGCGAGTGTATGACTGCTCCAGACCACCGCGGCGAACCTACTGACACGAATCTCACCTCCCTCCTACCTCTCTCACTCGCTATATACGGAATTGTATCGGGAAAGTGGCTAATTACATGCTTTTTGCACTCGCGTTGCACGGTTATTGCAAGAAAACTAGCCATCATAAAAGGATCGTTATGGTGTCATTCGAAAGCTCTGTTTATGCCCTTTCAGGGATAGATACTTGTTTTACGTTCTGGGTCTTATTTAGGCATGAAAATGATCACGTAAACAGCCCTATTTTGGCTAAAAACACCCCGCTGGGCGGTACATATAAATAAACCGCATAGGCCGCTCGTAAAGGGTTAAGGGCCTCTCTCCACCAACCCCCGCGAGGCAGCCAGCCGTGACGTCATCGAGCGGGACAAAAAACACTGCGCGCCCCCTCTCACTCTGTTCTACTCCCTCTCTCTCTCCCAGATCCTATCATTACTAGTTAATGATAAAATATATACTTTACAATTAAATATATAAAGCCTTGACATGGGCGAAAACAAAGAGCCTTTCTGGACTGCCCATGACACGAGCTTTCATATGAAATAAAGCACACTAATACATAAACTGTAGCCCCATCCACTGCCCTGGCGATCCTAGTGAGTCACTGTAGGACAAGCCATGCGGTTCTAACGGAGTGGTCAACGTCACACTATCTCATAATTATAATCCTTTGACTCCCATATACTCTTCCTATTCTGAATGTAATCGTCTAACAATAGCCAGACAACAGAACAAATTTGTGTCATCGAATCCTGAAAGTGTAAACAACATATTTTGATACAAAATGTTCGTAATTATCGAATAATAAAGATAAAAAAAATAAAAAAGTTCCAATTTCCAGTCAGCTGGGAGAAGAAAAAAAACAGGAAAAAAAATATACCTGTTGACACTATTGCGAAAATATTAGAGACACGTTATCTGAATACTATGTTGTCGCTCTAAAATTGCCGTAAAAGTAAAAGTCGGTATAGTCTATCTATTTGAAGCCAATGATAAATTGAATCCTTTAGCAACCGATTTATCGATACTTATCCTAATCAGTACCGGTGAAATATTTGTCATAGTATTCTGACAACTGGTAGACAATTATATTCAGCTTAGGAAGGACGTCTGCCTATATAATGCTACAAACTCTCTCAATTAAGCCTTTTTAGCAATTTCATATCCCTTCCAAGCTTCATAAAATCGTCTAAATATAGCTGAACAGCAATAACAAATACGTCACCAGTACAAAAAGGGTTAATGGAAAAATATGAAACTATTGTCTCTGCGTCAAATAGATAAAAACAATCCTAAATAACAACACATTACGCTACAACATCTGTGTAATAGCTGAGATGGAAACATGGCAAATTACTATCAGCTGGGGAAAAATAGACTAGACTGTTGGTTCCATTTTTTTTTTTTTTTTTTTTTTCATAGACTTCTCGAGATTAGCATTTTTAGAACGTCAGACTTGGCTCATTAATTAGTTGATAGAAGTTCGACGAAATATGTAATTTTTCTGTTGTATAAATTGCGTTCTAATTCTTCCCGGAATTTTATCTGTTTCAAGGATTCATATATTAACACGTTCGACTCACTATTGAAAGGTCCCGGGGTTGATTCCCAGGCAAGGCGAGAGTCTCGGTTTAGGCAGTCTCCTTACATCTTGCTTTTCAGTTCACCCAGCAGTCAATAGGATCCAGAAGTTAGCAGGATTTGTGATATCCCATCCAGGAGAGTAAACTGTGACAGCCTGTATAACATGCAGTAGCCCCTGTGTACCAGGCTGGATAGTTCACAAAAGTTACTCATCACAAACGTCAGTGTTAAGGAGATGAGCACCTCGGCCAAGAGCAGAACAATGTATAAACCCAAAGTAACGTGAGTACCTTGTTCGCATTGCCATTAGCTCAAGATTTTAGTTTTAATTGATAACATAATATTTTTACTGTTTAAGGTGTCTACAAATATGTGTGTGATAACCCTGGTTCGAATCCCGATGGATCACGCATATGCTTTAATTAATTTAATTGGAGGTGTTTGGTGTTGTGGTGAAATTAATGAAATATAGATTATAGTTGTAAGATAATTGGAAAGGCTTATCACGAGCATGAAGCAAAGGATGTATTTGTATAATCGAGTGGTAAACTTATGGAATGGACTACCTAGTAGTGTCATTGAGTGTAGTACTCTTCAAACTTATGGAATGGACTACCTAGTAGTGTCATTGAGTGTAGTACTCTTCAAACTTATGGAATGGACTACCTAGTAGTGTCATTGAGTGTAGTACTCTTCAAACTTATGGAATGGACTACCTAGTAGTGTCATTGAGTGTAGTACTCTTCAAACTTATGGAATGGACTACCTAGTAGTGTCATTGAGTGTAGTACTCTTCAAACTTAGGGAATGGACTACCTAGTAGTGTCATTGAGTGTAGTACTCTTCAAACTTTAAAAAAATCGTCTAGATAAATATCTCACTCCAATCCCTCGTTTACAAACGAATAGCATGACTTAATACTATGCTATCCTTTCCCGGTTTCACATAGGATCTGTAGTTTAGTTACAAGCAATCTCTTAAGGATCAGTAGAGATGTTGTTGCTTGTTTTCCTTTGCACTCCTTTGTCACAATTACTTTACAAATCATTTGAATTCAGAATTTACAGTCTATTCACTATAATTAGGCCAGAATTATTTACCCTTAACCCCTGTAATTCAAAGAGGGCTACAGCAAATGGGTTGTGGAATTCCATACATATTCTGTGGCTGACTTCCCAAATGGTAGAAATATTTGCTCGCTTCCACTATATAGCCCGTTCTAATTAACACTATTTGGTTATTACGATATGTTGTTATACTGTAATACTACTAAGTGTTTTTTGTTGTTGTTGCCATTTTAAACCAACGATTGTTTTAGTTTCCTCCTATACTAAGAAAAACGCCTCCCCAGACCCCCATCAGAATAGAAAAATACACCATCCAGACCCTTTTAAGGCAAATACACCATCCAGACCCTTTTAAGGCAAATATATACACTTTTGATAGCAAAATGTCACGGCCAAAGGTCGCTTTTCATTCAAGTCGTAAACTTGCTATCACCCGCCCAGAAAATATCGAAACTTTAAGGGTGTGAATCGGCTTATAATCGCCAAACTAATGAGGTGCAGCGTTTTAAAATCTCCAAACCAATGGAGTGAACATGGTGGTTCCAAAAAGACCCGCCCTGCACCAGCAAGGGTTATACAGTTTGGTTCAAACAGTATGTTACCACCAGATTTCTTTTTTTGACATGACCTCCGATTCTCTGAATTTGATGATGGAGCAGCATATTTTAAACGACTAAGATTTATGGTGAACAAGCACGATGATATCCATTGGAATCTCCAAATTTAGCTGGAATGTTCTCACATATTGTCTGCATGCGATTTGCTGAGCCAATGGGTTGTGGCAAGCATTGATCTCGAATGTTGCACATGCTTTTAAACCTTGCTTCAGGGTCATCAACTTCTGATAAGTATACAAAACCGGACAGGGTTGAGTTATCCGTATGAAGGATGCAGTTGCCCGGCTTATGTGGTTTTGTCATCGACCTTTCACTTCTCGCCTTCCTCTTCGGCATTATGATGGTGTAGACTAAAACATAAACACACACTCAGCTTAATCAAATCAAATTACTACCTATGAATGGTTGGCCTAGTGCATTATTCACTTGAAAGGTAGCTTTTACGGAAGTATTTTTTGTGAACTCAGAGGAATCTGCCCTACTGTCAATCAAATACAATCCCATTTCTGTATGTAAGTATGGCATAATATATAAAGATTACTGGCTAAAATTTTGCTAATTTCCTTATGTATGTAGATTTCAGTAATATTTCTCATAAAATTGGATAATCTATAACCAGCACTCCAATTAAGTTGTTACGTACAGTTGGCCAACTTAGTCCTGCGACAAAATGTTGAGGTGTGTGGCATTTTATCCGTAGTAAACAACGTAGTTTTGTGAATCTATCTAGCTATCTATATGCTCAGGCCCAATCCCCATTTTGGGGGTAGCCGACTCAAGACAGAGCAAGAACAGGGAAAACACAAAAACAACATAATACAACAAATAAACACAGATAAAAAGCACAAACTCACACACATCCAGGTCACAGGTTTTGTGAATGAATCCCTCAAACCGAAAGGCGACATGATTGGTCGAGGTGAGGAATATCGTGAAGTTCAATTTTCTTTCATATTTTCATTATTGCAAGTTTAGTATAATTTTCAGAAAGACGTTGAGTATTAAGGAAAATTAAATACAGATGTTTCTAATTAACAGCAATGCATAACTATACATAAATATATAAATAGACATCGCAGGAATGTGAGTTTGGTAGTGGCAGGAGGGTGGGAATTCTAATCAGTTCAATCGAGGTGGTGCGGCGGGACTACATAATTAACAAGTGAATTGTTGTTTTCAAGGTGCCTGTATACTGATTACAATAATTTAGTTTACCACGTCTGTAGAAAGTAAAATGTTTAGTAATATTTTATTGTACGGACTTATTACCAATAGCATTGAGATCTGAACTTATGCCTGTGTGATATTTTGAATATATACTTTCTGAAATATCTGAATTACCGCCTTAAGCATTACTTTTATAAAAATTGCAAATAACCTATAACAAAAGCTCCCTGGTAAAGTATGGATTTGTCCTCTGTAGATGAGAGGTCCTTCTTAACCTATGCAATAGGATGACGCCAATAGCAGTTGCGAAATCCTAGCAATTTCCAGAAGATTGTAAGAAATATCTAATGGATTGTCACGCTAGCTAATACCGTACCGTACTTGTTACAGTCTTTTGTAAAGGCCCATAAATTGCAATATCTTATCCAAACCCAAAATGAGCTCAATCAAACCCATAAACAACATCATTAATTGGATCTGACTACAAGACAACAATGTGATCTGCTTATAGTGAAGAAATAAGGATAGGATCATAACATAGCATGGAGCAACATAACTTCAGATAAGAAGGAACAAAATACACTATGCCACTTTGAGGTCAATAGAATACTTTTACTACGTAGAATTTCCTAACACGGTAAAAATAGACATTCGATTCATACTTTGTTTATTTTTATATTGTGTTACGACCCTACCATGCTGAACCCAAGAGATTAAAATTCAAGCAAGGGCAACTAGCATGCTGTTGCGTTTCAGAAGGCCAAAAGGGGTAATGTCTTAGATAATCACAAACTAATGAAGAAGGATGATATTAAACACTTCTAATTTTCGTATTAATTATAATTACTATTAACTAGGGAAAACGAACAGGTTGATAAGCATGATGATTCAGTTAATCACGGCACAGAATAATGATGGGCTAAGCGACGAGTGAAGGCCTCGAGTAAATGCACTCGTTACAATGAATGAACACTACACAAAAAGAACATTTGAAGACAACAGTTAATCAACACCTAGCGCAATGAACAGTAAACTGAATCACACTCAATCACAGACCGATATATTATGATACCAGTTAACACGCTCGGACAACGCGTACACTCTAGAACACTAATCAGTGTTCGTTACACACCACACAACACCATATGAAACTCAGAGCCCCTCACAACACTAGGGCTCGTTACACATACACAATAATAATAATAATAATAATAATAATAATAATAATAATAATAATAGTTCTTAAAGCTAGCGCATGCTAAGCTAGCTAAGGATAGCTCAATAAGGCCGATTAGGCGTATATCCATTGGGGTCCTGTACTACTACCCCATCCCTTTGCTCATGAGGGATGGTAACGACTCAGTGCTTGTGAAAAATCTTTAATGCGCCGAGCGTGGGTGCGAACCCGGGCCTTCTGGGTGGAAGTCCGAGACGCTAGTCACTACACCAAGCGAGCCGCTATGCTGTCTCATCTCCCCTTCAAAGGACAAAACAGTGCGCTACCTACTTGTCTTAACGCACAAACCAGCAGACAACATGTCACGCATGTCCAGGGGTGTACAGGAGCACTTCTCCCACCTCTGCCTCGTCGGGCTCTCCAACAGGTACTAACTCTCAACTTTTCCCTCCCCACATACATCTCCTGCCTAATCGCTATTTTCGGCAAGAAACTTGGTGTCACACTAATCTTATACAGCAGAGTCACACGGAATATCAGATAGAGGCCTCCTGTCGTGGGAACATAGATCTTCCTACGCCTATATGCTCCACGTGTGTAGGTGGGTGAAGGGGTCCCATGCCTACACCACGTGCATAGACTCCCACGGGTGGTGCTTGGCGAAACTGGACACCAGCTGCTATCGGTGTAGATTAAGGTAGGTCGCCTCTGTCTCTCTCTGCTACTTCTGCTACTGCGGTTACACCCTCCCCCTTAAAAATAAATTTGTGGCGACAAATTTAAGCATTCACAACAATTTTGTACATGCAGGACAGGTGGTCAGCAATGACCTTACATTTCCCTGGAATATGGATGATATTGAGGTGGTACTCCTGCAAGAACAAACTCCACCTTGCAAGCATTATGAACAAAGTTGATATTCTGGCTGTCACCAGACACAGGATGCTTTACGTTACGATCATCACCTAGCAACAAGACTGCCCCCGTCCCCAAATCACTTACATCCCCAACCAGTTTGAACTTGGCACACCTCACATGCTCAATACACTCCTTAAGTCTAGGCAAATGGTAAGTGTCACTCTTGGTGATGTCATTGACTTTCTTAACATCAATGTAAAACCCTGCTGACCCACCTGGCTTATCTATGAGAGTGACAGTGGAGGAGCATTCACTCTGGCGTGGCTCTCTGATGTCTCGTAGCAACTCGTCGTCGACCTCCTGGCGTGTCACCTTGGCTCTCTCGGGGTTGACTCGGCACGGCCGCTGCTTGACAGGCTCCACATCCGCCACGCCCACGTCACATTCCATCCCCATTGTCCGGCTTGAAGCATTCCGGGGGACACTCTCCAACGTCTTATCATCCTCTGCTACATCATCAAGAGGATCATTTTTGTGCATAGGCAATTCATTGATTATACCGTACATCGAATCATTTCCTGCAGCCTCCTTCACTCTCGGCTGCTCTATCTCCTTGTGATTATCTGCCCACACCGGGCAGATACTTTTCACCTGAGACACCATCATCCTTTCTCACACCATCATTTAGCGAGAATAATTCATCTAGCCCTACCTCATCAGGGCCCTCAAACACACTTTGCACCCTTGCAACATCACTCTTTGCTAGCGAGAACAATTTCCGTAGTCCCCATTCATTAGGGCCATCTAGCGCACCTGGCACACTTGCAACACCACTCTTTTTCTCCATTTCCACATTCATCACATTATTTCTAGGAGACATGGGCCGGGTTACAGCACAAACAGGGAATAAATCTGGCATCTCCTTCTCCAGCTCTCGCGTTGCAGCACAATCAGTAGGTCTGAAAACAATGATAGGAGAAACACTCGCCTTTTTCTCCGCTAAATAATTTCCCAACAGGAGGTCAATTCCTGGCACTGGCAATTCATCCACTAGGCCATCAGTCACCCTCCCATTTACGAGCTCACTCTTAAGCTCAACAGTCACGAGTGGCACAGACAGCTGACTGCCCACACCATGAATGAGGATGCTTTTTCCCTCATGCACAAACTTCTCCAGCACCTTCGTCCTCATGAGCGTTTGTGCAGCACCTGTATCTCTCAAGATTTTCACAGGCTTAACTTCATCATTCTTACGAACAGATCCACACGACACAAAGACAGCAAGTGTATCAGCTCTCTTTCTCCTCTCCTTCTCCTGCTCTTCCTCACTCACACCGACTTCTCCCATAATGGAGATTGTAGATACGGATTTAAAGTCCCTCATGTACTCAGCTTTACTGTCAGCTGCCGTAGGCCTCTCCCACGTGCCCTTACGCCTCAGTTTAATGAAACTATCACGTTCCACGTGACCAGCTTTATCACAGTAGGAACACGCTACCTCCCTCTTACTTCCGCCAGCGGTAAGAGAAGCAGGGGGCTGCCATGGCTTTTCATTCCACTTTTGAGGTGGAATTTTCGGCGCCTGGGTGGCAGCACTGACAGGGGTCGGTGACCTTGGTGACTCGGGGGGGTGATGGTAGCTGCTCCCTCTACTTCCGCCCGCTCTACTGTCCGGATCTACCTTGCGAGTTAAGACATATTCATCAGCGAGTGTGGCAGCCTTCTCGGGATTCAGGGTACCTTTCTCTAGGATATGTGAAGCCACGTCTCTGTGTATTGTTCTACAGAAATCCTCCAATAGAAAGAGCTCAAACATTTTCTCATAGTTACCTTGAATATCCCGAGAACGCAGCCACCTGTTTAGTTCCTTTTTCTTCTCATACATGAACTCCACATGCGTCAAATGACCAGGTTTATAGTGATTCCTAAACAGCAAACGGTAAGCTTAAGGCACTAATTCGTAGGCACGTAGAATGGTCCCTTTTACAGTCTCATAATCGCCACTTTGAGACACGGTAAGAGCCGTGTAGGCGGCAAGAGCCTTTCCCTTTAACCCACTTTTCAATAAAAGAGCCCATTTATCCCCAGGCAAGTCCATGTTACTCGCGACTTTCTCAAAAGCCAAAAAATACCCAGTTGGATCTGCCTCGTTAAAAGTCGGCACCATGCGAACGTGTTTAGTGACATCAATCACCTTGCCGCCCCCTGGCACGTGCCGTGTCTCGCCAGTCCCGTTATCACACTCGAGTTTCCTCTCCTCCAGTTTCAGCCTCGCCTGTTCTACTTGAAGTCTCGCCTGTTCTGTCTGTTGTGTTTCCTGTTCTATTTGAAGTCTCGCCCGTTCTGTCTGTTGTTTTTCCTGTTCTGTTTGTTGTTTTGCTTGTTCTATTTGAAGTCTCGCCTGTTCTGTCTGTTTGGCTAACTCCAGTTGCATTCTGAGCAACTCTACCGGGTTGTCTGTGTTCTGTACCGATTGTGATTGTTGTGTGTCTGTCACAGTCTGCACCCCATCTGCAACTAACCCATCCCTGGTGGCTTCTAACCCATCCCTGGTGGCGGAAACTAGCCCCAATCTCTCTAACACCCATTCCAATAACTCCGTCTTAGTGTCCGAGATTGCGTTATCAATATCCAACTTGTCCGCCACTAGTTTAAGCTCTTGCTTAGACAGACTAGAGACATTTTCATAAGTGGGATCTGAGCGAAGAAACCCTTCTACGTCCTCATCGCTCATAAGAAACATCTTGGCCTGGTTTAATTGATCCGATTAAAGCAAAAACAAAGTCGAATTCATGTACCAGAAACGAGAGATGAGTAGCAATACAGTACACCAACAAATCGTCTGAGTGTGATTCCAGTGAAAAACAAATATACACAGATTTTAAAAATGCTTAAGTTCGATTCCCAGTGAACAGTCCTGAACAAAAAGACAAGTCCCTAGTGTGGGTACAAGTTCGTTAGATCCTAAGCAAGGTCGCCAAATTCTTGTTACGGCCCTACAATGCTGAACCCATGATATTAAAATTCCAGCAAGGGCAACTAGCATGCTGTTGCGTTTCAGAAGGCCAAAAGGGGTAATGTCTTAGATAATCACAAACTAATGAAGAAAGATGATATTAAACACTTCTAATTTTCGTATTAATTATAATTACTATTAACTAGGGAAAACGAACAGGTTGATAAGCATGATGATTCAGTTAATCACGGCAAAGAATAATAATGGGCTAAGCGCCGAGTGAAGGCCTCGAGTAAATGCACTCGTTACAAGGAATGAACACTACACAAAAAGAACATTTGAAGACAACAGTTAATCAACACCTAGCGCAATGAACAGTAAACTGAATCACACTCAAACACAGACCGATATATGATACCATATAATATCACCAGTTAACACGCTCGGACAACGCGTACACTCTAGAACACTTATCAGTGTTCGTTACACACCACACAACACCATAATAATATATGAAACTCAGAGCTCCTCACAACACTAGGGCTCGTTACACATACACAATATTACACCAATGCTGTCTCATCTCCCCTTAAAAGGACAAAACAGTGCACTACCTACTTGTCTTAACGCACAAACCAGCAGACAACATGTCACGCATGTCCAGGGGTGTACCCAGTCCAGCGTGAACAGGAGCACTTCTCCCACCTCTGCCTCGTCGGGCTCTCCAACAGGTACTAACTCTCAACTCTTCCCTCCCCACATACATCTCCTGCCTAATCGCTATTTTCGGCAAGAAACTTGGTGTCACACTAGTCTTATACAGCAGAGTCACACGGAATATCAGATAGAGGCCTCCTGTCGTGGGAACATACATCTTCCCACGCCTATATGCTCCACGTGTGTAGGTGGGTGAAGGGGTCCTATGCCTACACCACGTGCATAGACTCCCACGGGTGGTGCTTGGCGAAACTGGACACCAGCTGCTATCGGTGTAGATCAAGGTAGGTCGCCTCTGTCTCTCTCTGCCTCCTCTCTGCTACTTCTGCTACTGCGGTTACAATTGCTAATAGATAAATAAGAATCCTTAACATTTTCCGTTAATTTCTGACTATTAGAGGCCCTTCCTAAGCTTAATACAATACAATAAAGCGACAGGAACAATAAATAAGTGATTATCGTCTTTACGAGGGTTATTGAGTATTTTAATACTCCTGTTAAGAAAGATTGAAACTAAATGTCATATGCTGACGATAACTGGGAACACATACATGTAGATATAGTTTGCAAGAGCATAAAGTCTGAACACTCAACGAGCGGCTAGGTTAATAACTTCTACTACCTGCCAAGCGAGCATATTTACCCTAAACGAAATTCGTTCCATGCTCTTGTTCATGCATAAAGAAGAGCCAGAGCGTAATACAATTATGTATCCGTGAAAGGGCGTTAATTGAGCTTTCCAATAATACCTGAACCATCCTTCTACGATCACGGGTTGTCTTGCAACGATCGTGCAACACTAAGGAAAAATCCCTAAAATACGGTAATTTCCTTGCATATTTCCCTGTCCAGGGAGGCAGTGGGTGTGTATGTGTGTGGAGGTGGGGCCAGTCGCGGCGCGGGAGCTGTGCCGAACGGTCAGAGCCAACCTACGCTCCTCCCACCGCTCGGACTCTCTCTCGGAGCCAATTATGTGCTCAACATCGCATACGACTTAAGGCGGTCCCCGCTCTTTAGGTCTGGGTTCTTTTGACAGCCTTAAGTCAGTCCCCGATAGACAAGGGTTAATAAACAGTGACCGATAATTAGGAAATGCGTATTACTGGAGGGGTTATCCTATTATGCATTACGTAACTATGAAAACACAAACCAAGTGATTATATCGGTACACGTTTTATGATTCCCGTGTTAATTCTCTCTCTCTCTCTCTCTCTCTCTCGAATGGTATGGAAAACTCCTTGTCGCTGATGGTAGGGCGCTCAGCGGACTAATATTAACAGGTCAGTGTCACTCCAACCACTAACATGACTTAGATCAACGTATTAAGAGTTCTGTGTATCATTATCTCTACCTGCTACATTTGCGTTTTTAAACCGTAGGAACATGTAATATTATTCTACAAGAATGCCTTTGGTAAAATGGGGAGCAATGATTCAATTTGCATGCTTATACGATTCACAATACCTATTCATAATTGTTCATAATACTAGCACTCCAAACTACAATAGCTTTCGCCAAATTTAGAATACCTTCTTCCAACCTTAGCTCATCCCTGCTCCACCTTTACACCCTCAGGATTCCAGAGAATGGAAGGGGAAAACATATCCTTGATAAACACCATCCAGTGTAGGGATGCAACTAGCGCGGTTTTATTATGGTGATGATAATGTTGGTGTTTTATGCTTGTATTATTTGGGTTTAATTTAAAAGACATCTAAGTCTATATTTACATGGCTGGCTACTCCTAATATTCATTGAGAGACTGCATCATCTTTCAATATTCGTTTGGAAAATTCACGCAATCATACCCCAATCAACTCCGCTCCATTCCTCAATATGTGAAGTAAAATCAACTGAGTTACTTCTACCTCTTAGTTTTCTTAAAAATTAGCAGCCTTTCTGTTGTATTTCACATTAATTTGTGGATATATATTTATATGCGAGACAGAGAGACGCACCACGGAAAACATAAAACAAGTGGGTACAATAATTTATCTTATGTTTAATATCACCTTATAGGAATATAAAAAAACACTTAACAGAATAACCCCTCGACTAAATCACACTTCCTTAATAGGCCTATCAATAGAAATTTATATATACCTAATTACTCTCTTACAGCCTATGCCTATACTGTGTGTGTCTACTGTATATATATATATATATATATATATATATATATATATCTTCAGTTACCGCCAACCTATTACTTTAAGTTTCAGAAACACCTCCATTAGAAGGAGAAATAAAATAGAAATTAAATAAACCCCTTCAATATTATTACCACATATTTATAGATGCAGTTACTTCTATAGTACTAAATTCGGTTTAGGCGTCTATTATTCAGAGCTTAAAAGGAATATCTTCAAATTCCCAATTTACCTGTTAAGAATATAACTAATTCAACATTTGTACTAACAGTAAATTTCTACTGGTTCCAAGGAACAACAATACGGTAGCGGCATTGTAGGAAGTATTATATATAAAATTAATGTAGTGACTGTATGGTATGCTAAATATTCGAATGAAGGTGATGACATAGAAGTTCCCTAGTGTGTGTTTGTGTTTGTTTTTGTTTTTTTGGTTTTTTTTTAGGGGGGGGGGGGAAGGGGGCGTCATCTGAAATTGTTGTGCTACAATATAGTATGACAATCCTATCCTCATACTTTCCACAAAAGCCATGCACATCACGTTACCCAAGAAATGTTCGCCAATGCCCGAACTAATGTTGTTGTTCATATGACTGATAGAAGCCTCTGTTGTTCTCTATCAGCAAATGTGATCCGGTAAGCACTAAATAATGTATTGATAATCAAGCCCTGCTATTCTATATAGCACAATCATATAAACATATTGTTTAATTGCCGTTGCAAAAAACTGAAATATCGGAAGTGATTTAAGCAATACAAAGAAAAGGTATTTCGAGTTAGGAAAGGTGACAATCTATTATATTATTATCATGATATATTTTCTATCCGCCATCGTATGCACTTAACTATTATGCAAACATGTTTCAATAGCAACTAGAGGTGATATTAGTCTGCAATATGCACATGAACTAAAAAACACAAATATTTCTGGCTTTAACCGTCATTATTCTAATCACTTTTTCTGCATTAATTTGTTCTTAATTATTAGTATATTGACGCACTGTATATAACTATTTTAGTATGGCAAACATTAGGTGTGGTATACTATCAATGGAAGTTAAATATTTCTAAGCTATAACAATTCAAACAAAATCAATCTAAATAAAATTACTCCATATTTAAATTGAATTCAATCTGAAACAAGCTAATTTATACCCTAAGGTCTCGCAAAATAAATTATATATAAAGTAAGGTTATAAGGGTTAATATTATCCAGGAATTAACTCGCCAATAGTTCCACGTGGCAACGAGACAAAGGAGAACTTTTACCCAATATGGCGGACAATGGGGAAGCAAGACGTCGGCCCTGAGGCTCGAGTCAAATGAAAGAACGAATCAAATGATTAGATGGGAATGGACATGAATACTATGCTTATCTGTCAGTCAGTCATGGCGTCGATGAGAGCATCGTGATGGTGTAGATGTATGTATTGCTGTCAGTTTATTGTGATTAGAGGCACAAAAGCTTGATCAACTGAAGGCGGAAATTAGATGTTAACTGGTTGGTGGTCGTGAAGGCTCTGCTGTTTCCAGCCCTCTGCCTTGCTGCCGTGGCATACACCAGGGCCCAAATTATCATACCGATTCTATGTTGCTCAATACGATAAATTATATTAATATATACGATAAATTCATATATACTACATAAGACCATGTCAATATTGCATAATAGCATATTAGGCCTTTTATAATCTTAACTTACTTACAATCTTATAATATACGGTCTACTCGTCCTACGCCGCGCAGCAGGAACGACCGTGACGTAACAGAGACGTAAGTTAGCACAAATTTGTTTGTACTCTATCGTATTTACACGATACACTCCTCCCACAAAAAATACCCGAACCCCACCTTAAACTTAAAGTTGCCCAGAAGCTATCTTCCGAGGCCACATGTCGACGGCGCCAGCAGCAGCGCGTCTGAGAAGAGTCCCGGTCCGAGATTGATCACCATCAGTAAGAGGTGAGTCGTTACCTTGAGAATCCTCGGACCCAGCAATAACAGGTGGAGTCTCCGATTGTAAAGTGGAATCGAGCTCCAAAGCGTACAAACGTGCGATAGGACGAACAGTAGTACCAGTGGCTGTCTTCAATAGCGCCACCCACTCTACAGAGTCTTCCCCCTTGTATACCTCCCACACGCGGCCCAATTTCCAGTATAAACGAGGACTATCTTCTTTAACCCGTACAGCCCCAGCGACGCGTCTGACGCGTCGGCGATGTATGTAACGCACAGCCCCAGAGACGCGCCTGGCGCGTCACCCTAATTGCGCCGACCGTAACCTCAGGTGTAGCCACTCAAGAGGGCTCAGATTTGTATGGGAACTGTGTACGTATCCCACGCAACCGTGCCGATGGTTTAAAACTCTCAAAGTCCACGTGCGTGCGCGTGAGCGTGCAATAACCTTGTTTTTTTTTGGTAATTGCCTTCAATTTTTTACTCTTGTAAAATACGTTTTCGGGGGCTCTGTAGGACCATTCTTTAAGCTTTTTGAGCGGTTTTTCGTGGTTTTTCCTTCATTCCTAACCCATTCGCTATTGTTTCTGGAATAAAACCATTTTTTGAAAACCGGCCGGGTTCTGGTGAACAAACATTACAAAACCAGCCGCGGCTGGACGGGTTAATTAAAACGACTTCACCAACAGTAGGTGCCGTCGGTCTACCAGAGGGTGTAACACTTCTTTCCCTCAATGCTAGCAAATATTCATTAATCCACCTCTTTCTAAAATCTTCGATTACCCTCGATATATACTGGTATCGCTTAGACACCGCGGCTTCAGAGTACAACGAAGGATCCTCTAACTCTACAATGGATTGGAAATCAGATGGAAACGCAGTCAATGGTTTACCGTATAGCAAGTGAGCTGGCTTTAATGGTAGTGGTTCTTGCAGGTCGGTGTACACATATGTGAGCGGCCGATCATTCACGACTGCCTCTATCTCTGTGAGGACTGTCGTCAACTCTCTCTTCTTTAATAGAGCACGTCCTACTACTGCTCTGAGTCCAGACTTTACTATGCCGACACCCCGTTCCCACATCCCACCAAACCAAGGTGCCTTAACTGGGATGAACCTCCATTCGCACTTTCTCTCTCCCATAAATGTGATGATTGTAGGATTACTGCTCATATCCTTTAGATATTTAGATGCCTGGATTTAAGTAGGAGCATTGTTGCTAAGAATGAGTTGAGGGAATGAACGACGGGCAAAAAAACATTTAAACGCCAGCATAAATTCCTCGCTAGACATATTATCACATAGTTCTAGGTATACCGCTCGAGACGTTGCACAGGTAAACAATAATATATAAACCTTCTCATGCTCTCTCGTCTTTAATGCACCTGTGTAATCTAACCTTACAGCTTGGAAAGGTTCTATATGCTTTACACGACATTCAGGTAGAGGTGGAGCTGGTCCAGTTGCATATGGTTTACCCTTTAGTCTCTGGCATATTACACACTCTCTTACTACGCGTCGAGCTACTTGTCGAACTCTGGGTATCCACCATGTGAGACGCAAATTTGATATAACATGACATACCCCGTAGTGTTTTACTTCCCTATGTGCACGTATGATCAATAGATCAGTAACGTGATGTCTTGTTGGCATAAGTATAGGACGGTTTGTGCCGTCCGTTACACCCGACCACTTCAGACGACCCTAACACCTGATGAGGTCATTATCTAGGTGCAACCTCAATTGATGCACTAGATTAGGCATTAATGTCTTATTCGAGCTTTGCAAAGATTCCAATTCATTGGAAAAGGTTTCTGCTTGAACCCACTTGATCAAAGTTACTTCAGCTGCTTTATATTCACGAGCATTAATGTTGTGACCCCTGTTGCAGAGCTGGCCCGTTACTTTAAGCTTGATATTGGATATATATCTCAACACCCAATCAACAACTCTGACTAGTTTATTATAGTCACCGCATCTTGCCCACTCTATTACTGGACCCGGTGGCTCATTTGGTTGGGCTGTAACTGCCACTGTTTCTTGTGGCAGAAGTCCCTCGCCAACAGCATGCCAAATCGTCCATTCATTTTCATGGAGCAGCCACTTTGGACCATGCCACCACAATTCGGACTTCACTAACTGGCTAGCCGTTATACCCCTAGTTATGAGATCACTAGGGTTGTCTTTTGTATTTACATAATGATATGCAACGTCTGGCAAAAGGGCTCTAATCTCATCTACCCTATTCCGCACATAAGTTGGCAGAGACTTCTTGCTATGTATCCAGTTGAGTGCGACCTGACTATCGCACCAAACGTGAACGATTATAATATTTAACTCACTCTCGTATGCTGCGCGTACATGTTGCACCAGACGTGCTAATAGCAGCATGGCAGTCAATTCCATTTTAGGAATAGTTACCCTCGTCCTACGCCGTGCAGCGGGAACGACCGTGACGTCACAGAGACGTACGTTAGCACAAAATTGTTTGTACACTATCGTATTTACACGATATTAGGTGACTATAATCAGATTGGGAAACGTCTGTCATAGTAAGAAGGTTAAACATAATAAGTCAACCCTTTTGAAACAGATGATCACTTTGTAATTCCAGCTACAACCAATACATTTTTGACCACCTTTAACCCTTCAATCTTACAACAACTTTTTGTGTTGTTATTAACCCGGGAACGGCGAGAACACTCTTAAGAGGTTTTGGTGGGCAAAGGCGACGATCCTCTGAAGAGGTGAGGCCTAAACAAAACTTGTAAAATCCCCCAGTAGCACTTAAAACAAAATAATAGGTGTTTAAGTGAGATAATTCCCCTCCATACCTCCTATCACTCCTCCACATGTGTCAAAACCCCCTCCTTCCCCCCTTTCTCCCCCCCCCTTCAATGATCACCTATTTTTCCTCTTATTCCCTTGTTTATCGGTTTATTTACCGTGCCAACATCTCCAATCCAGTTCTAAGGCGTGGTCATGTGCCTACCGACTGCGTGTTGTGAGACAGAATGAGAGAGATACTCAGTCTGCTGCTAAGCTTGGGAGAGAGAGGGTGTACATCATGTCTGGCTCACATTTCATGAATGAACGGTCGGCAATAATTCACGATTTTGACCCTCTAAACACTATTCCCACTTGTTTTATTGCTGTTACATGTTAATATATTCATATTAAACTTAAAATAGGCGCATATGAATAAGTAATAACGATATTTATAGTAAAATGACTATTTAAGGCGGAAATTAAGCCTAATATCTTCGCCTGGCGGTAGGGTATTCACTACATATAGCTCGCGCTTAATGGGTTAATGCTACTGCTAAGTGTTCTTGCTAACATTAAAAATTACCTCTAAGGATGAAAGGGCTAATTGGAATTTAAGTTAATAATTTAACTGACTGGTTGAATATAATCGTCTGAAGATTGCTAGGATATACACAAATATATACATACTCTATTTGAAAAGATTAAGAAGGATCTCTCACATTCTGATGAGAAAGCCATTTATTACTTTACCAGGGTGCTTTTTGAGTCTTGGTTTCCAAGAGCATAAGATCTCGGTAATATATAGCTACCACATAACTCTTTAAAGAATAATTAAAGTACCGGTATGAAATAAAGCAAGTTCAGATATTTACACTACAAACTTCATGTTATAACAAAATTTAAATTTTACTGTCCATAGAAGTTATTTGCCAAACAATCAATATGCAGGCATCCTAAATACAACCATTCACCTGTGAGTCATTAATACCAGCCGTGCCGTCTCAATTAAAGTGAAACGAATCCCAAGGCACTTGCCACCGACACTCACATTTTCCGCCATGCCTAATAATTTGAGTAAGGATAGGTAATGTGTTAATAATAACTGTAAGCCTCATCATTTCATATCCATTTAATATCTAACATTATTTTAGAACATCTACTGACCCTCCAGTAATGCAAATACTGGATACTGGACTTATTTTTAACAACCAATTCAGAAAATTATGATGTTACAGTGAGGTCCCCACTTGGATCTTCTGATCACTGTCTGATACAGGCCACCTGTCTATCACCTACCACACCTTCCCACTCTGAACCTGTTTTGGTGACTAAATGGCATTACGATAGGGCAGACTGGGAGGGTCTTCAAGGTTTCTTTATTGATATTCCCTGGACCTCTTTCTTTTCTAATGATGCACACTCCACCTTGAGCCAAATACAAGATTTTGTAAAAATTGGAATGGAAACTTTTATTCCTCATCAAAAGTACAGTAAAAGATCTAATTCACCTAAATGGTTTGACCATAATTGTGCTAGAGTAACTGAACAAAAAGCAATAGCCTACAATGCATACACAAGATCAAAAACACATGAAGCCTTTAATTACTTTAGAAACATCAGAAATCATGCCAAAACTGTATTAAACCTAACTAAATCAAACTTTCTCCATAAGCAGGCAAATAAACTTCTAAATAATCCAAATGATAACAAAATATTTTGGTCTACTCTTAACTCATTCAAATCCAACTTCACTACTGCTTCATCCATTCCACCATTAAAATCTCCGACTGGCAATCTTGTAAGTGACCCACGAGGTAAAGCTAACCTTCTTGCAGATATTTTCTCCACCAACTCAACCTTAGATGAAATAAATCAAGATGTCCCTGTACTTAATTTTAATTCACCTGAAATTCCCTCACTTAAGATCCACACCAGACATGTCAAAACTATTTTGCAGAATCTCTCAGTAGATAAGGCTCCTGGTCCAGATGAAATTCCTCCAATAGTACTTAAGAATTGCTCCTTGGTGCTCGCTCCTGTATTGGCAAAATTTTTCCGTCTGTGTACTCATACCTCATGCTTCCCAGTACCCTGGAAAGAAGCAAACATCCATCCAGTTCCTAAAAAAGGTGCCTCTTCAGATCCATCAAACTACAGACCAATAGCTATAACTTCCACTCTTGGCAAAGTTTTTGAAATTATATTAAATAATCACATAATTAAGCATCTGGAGAATAATAAATTAATCAGTGATAGGCAATATGGTTTTAGACGATGTCGATCAACTGCAGACATTCTTTGCCTTCTTACGCATCAAATCAACCAAGCTACAGACCAACATGGTGAAACACATACAATAGCACTGGATATATCAAAGGCATTTGATAGAGTCTGGCATCAATCCTTATTGTCGAAGATGTCACACTACGGCCTTGCATCATTAGTTCCACTAATTTCTTCTTATCTTCATAACAGAAAAATACGTGTAATGGTAGATGGCCTTTATTCTCAATTTCACTCAATAAATGCTGGTGTTCCCCAGGGATCAGTTTTGGCCCCAACTCTGTTCCTCATTCATATCAATGATCTCATATCTACCACTCATAATCCAATACATTCCTACGCAGATGACTCAACACTCCACAGTTCCTTCACATTTACCAATTCTTTCACCCAACCCGATCTTATAAATTCAAAATAAACACTGCAATTTCTCTGAACCGGGACCTTTCTAGAATTAATGAATGGGGACAAGAGAATCTAGTTTCCTTTAATGCACAGAAAACCAAGTACATTCAATTTTCTAACCGACAGAATCTCACTGACTCCCATATATTTTTTAATGATGTAAATATTCCCACTTCCCCTAGTATTGACATTCTCGGTGTAACATTAACTACTAACTTGAGCTGGACACATTATGTTAGAAGCATTGCTAAGAATGCCTCTAAAAAACTGGGACTTCTGTACAGAGTTCGAGAATTCTTCACTGACGAGCAGTTGGCCGTAATATATAAAAGCCATGTGCGCTCTCAGATGGATTACTGTTCACCTCTGTGGGGTGGAAGTGGAGTGGTTGCATTGAGGCAGTTGGACAAAATTCAAAATAAAGCTATTAGATTAATCAATAACCCTGCAATCACACAGGACCTTCCTACATTAGCCATACGAAGAAACGTTGCATCCCTTGCATTATTCTACAGATATTTTCACAGCAATTGTTCCGAGGAACTTGCTTCAATTGTGCCGCCTCTCCACATCTTTCCCCGTAGAACTAGGGCAGCTGAGAGCGCCCATGAATTTACACTTTCTCCTCCACAATGCAGAACTTCTGCTTATCAGAATTCATTTATCCCCAGAGCTACTACTCTTTGGAATTCACTTCCCTCGAATTGCTTTCCACAAACTTACAATCAACAAATGTTTAAATCCAGTTGTTACAAACATTTTATGAATGGAGGATGCCTTTAGGCACATGGACCTTTTTGTTTTATCTGTGTTTTTCCTTCCTCCGTTCATTGTCTCTTAAAAAAAAAAAAAAAAAAAAAAAAAAAAAAAAAATGGAGAAAATAGAGTTTCCCGATATTTCTCGTCTCGCCTAATCACGTCCTGTCTTTCACACGCCATAGGGTTTGAGGGGTTCATTCATAAAACTACGTTGTTTGCTATGGATGAAATGCCACACACCTCAACACCACAACACTTTGTCGCAGGACTAAGTTGGCCAACTGTACCTGATACTTTTTTTCCTGATAACAATAACTTTGTTTCCTGATCCTGGTTAAGCGGAGATTGAGCCAACAGCTATTCTTTGGAGGAATGCAGGTAAACAACTAAGCACTGAAAGGCAAAACAATTAGATATACCGTTAATCCATACAGTTAGCAATGCCAGTTGTAGACTTAATAACTGTGCAGACAGGAAATTTCATAAACCTTTCAACTCTAACGAATTACTTTAATGCTTAAATTGTGTATAGTGAAAACTGAATGAAAGAAGAATATAAAAGCAAAGATTTTATTTGTGCTTTATGTATCTAGGGCACTTGGTTGGCTGCTAATGACCATTTTAATACCTCTTACTAAAATAATGGTGATTTTTCTCAAATGTCTATGATTGGAAGAATTTAATTTGTAAATATTCTTTCACATTGAGTAATCCTTAACACCTTACGAGCGGCCTATGCGGTTTATTTATATGTACCGCCCAGCGGGGGTGTTTTTAGCCAAAATAGGGCTGTTTACGTGATCATTTTCATGCCTAAATAAGACCCAGAACGTAAAACAAGTACCTATCCCTGAAAGGGCATAAACAGAGCTTTCGAATGACACCATAACGATCCTTTTATGATGGCTAGTTTTCTTGCAATAACCGTGCAACGCGAGTGCAAAAAGCATGTAATTAGCCACTTTCCCGATACAATTCCTTATATAGCGAGTGAGAGAGGGAGGAGGGAGCTGGGATTCGTGTCAGTATGTTCGCCGCGGTGGTCTGGAGCAGTCATACGCTCGCTACTCTCCTGCCACCACTTGTCTCTCTCTCTCAGCAACATTACGTGCTGAAATTGCCACTCGACCTATGTCGAGCGCCGCCACATAGTCCAGCTTTATTAAATACGACTTATGTGGTGAGCCGCTAATGAAGGGTTAAACATGGGTTGGCCAAATAAGTATAAATATATGTTTTAAACTCAATGTAAGCAATAATCATGTAATCTAACCTATTTCCAACATACAGACTACTGGTAAATGACTTTCTCCCTGATTGTGTCTAAAGTGAAACATTTATGACATGACATTTTGACCTCTCCTGACCTTAGTAATGAGCAAATGGGAATGGTTTGCATATATCGTGAGAGGGCTCACCACCAAGACCTACATTTCGGTGGGTGAATTATTGTTCTAGTTCAAATACTTTCTGAGTTGTGGTCATTTGAAGTTCATCTACCCCAAAATTGAGTGACAACATTTTCAGGTGATGTATTGTGAATATCACTCCGAAATCACTAGTGAGTCCCAGTTTATTCAATGTTAACATAATAATAAAACTATAGGCATCTAGCTATAAGAAAAACTAGGTTTGGTCAATTGGTGGGGGGGAAGCAATGTGGCCCCCTCCAGCCCACGGACTATGATCATCATCGGAATTTTCCATCACCTCCCAGGGGGTGGAGAGAAAGGTATTGAGATAAATTTTAGACACGTAGACAGAGGTCTTGGAGCAGATAAGATTGGTGGAGATATTTCTCCCTGTTAATTTAAATACTACAATTCTGTTCCTGTATTATCTACATCACTGTTCCTGCAACTTTACTTAGTTCCTGAATAAAGATCCTGTGGCTGTTATAGAATTTCTGATTTATGCCATAACTATTTATGGGTGGTGGCGGCGCATTATCTACTAAACATATATATATATAAGAAGCAGATAGTCTTTGAGAACCAACGAGTCTACCAGTCTGCAATCAATCAAATAATCAATCAAGAACAATATCTACCTACACACCTAATTCATAACATGTCCTTACAAGGACAATACTTTTGTATCTTGCATGGTGGTATCAGAGGCGGTCCTCATTCAATTTGTGCGAGAACAAAACATCTTCGAAGAGATATCTACGCTACATTTTACCCATTTCCTGATCAACTGCTATTTCCTCCTAATTCTATCCAGCCATAATTATACCGCCAAGTTACCTCACCAGCGAAGCAACGAGCTGTTCTTTGTCATTCTACGAATTCTACTTTCAACAAGAGTAGGCCTATCCTGTGAATGAAAGTTTTGGAATTGGTTTAGAAGTATCTTTGAGTGGTAAGTAAATTGTTTTATATATATATATATATAAATTAATCCGAATTATTTTGTCATTATAAATAACGCAAATTACAGCTTATGTCATCTCAACATTTTACAACTGCCTCTAATGAAAACTAGTCACGGCCAATCTTCTATAAAGTATTAAGGAGCAAAGGTGTTGAACAGCCTGCCACCACATGTTAAACAACATCAAACAATAGTACCATTAAAATTGTCTTTAACCCTTCCCGCCCGGTTGTCATGTTAAAAGGACACCGCGGCAGATGGGCAGGAACCCGGGTGTCCTTATATAGTCCATAAGCTTGAAAGCCTATTCAGCTTGTATTGAAAGCCGCGCGTCCGACGTATGCAAACAAAGCCTGTCGGAGGTTTCGCACGCACCTCTGGCAGCAAACAGACGTCGGAGCGTTGTTGTCGTGTGGTCTGCAAAGACAGATTCAGTCTTGAAAAGTGTGTCACATTGCTAAAATCGCGGAAAAATGCGCTCCACGGAAATCGCCATCACAACTGAACCAGTTGACTTAGAGAGCTCTACTCAACGCCAGTCTACAGAGTGGAAACCACAGTACGTTTAGACATGCGTGGGAATTTTCTAGCAGTTAAAATAATAAAGATAAGGTAGCCTAGGCATAGACGTATTTCGGCCAGATCGCCCGGGTCTCAACAACGTCCTTAGGATAGCGCCCCCGGGCCAGAAGGGTTAAAGATTCATCTTTTAGCATAATAGTAATTGTTATTGCTACACAAACTTGGTATAGGATCTGATGTAAGACGTATCCAAGGCAACTCACGAATAAGATAGTATGTTTGTTTGTTATTTTCCGATGGGTTCGTTTCCTATCTAATCCTTATATAATTTCGTCGCTGTATGTCATCTGATCTATTATTTGTTTTTCATTTCATAATGCAACTACATTTTTACTTAATGTTATCCATTCTTTGCATTTTTTCTTATTCATATGTTGCTTTCTTTCTTGTATTATTAGTTTAGCTTGTAATAGAATAATATAAATGTAAACATAGTTACTGAATTAGCCAACACAGTATCACTTTATTATAAATATTGTATTATTACCGAACTGTGGTTACTTCTGCCAGACTGTGTATAGGGCCTATACAGAGACCTTTCATGTTCTCGAAAGGCTTAGCCAAAAACGTAAATGTATTATAAAGATAAATATATTTAATGTATTATAATTGTAAGTAAATTTGACTAAATAAACTGTACCAATCAGTCAATCAATCAAACTGTCTAGATATAAGGAGCCTGAAGCAGGTTAAATCATAGGATGAAAGAAGACAGATTGAGGGAGAGAGTTCCAGAGCTTACCTGTTGAGTAGAAGAAATACTGGGAAAATTGGTTCACTATTGTCTACTATTAAAACTTCAATTATTCAGAAACTACGCGACTAGAGTTTCAGGAAAAATAAACCTTGTGCGAATTGGGCTTTAATTCAGGTGCACGCTGATGTCATAGCCTCTAATGCACTCATAAATATTCGTGGACTGCATTTATTACTATTAATGGAAGTATATAAGGGCAAAGGGGAAAGAGGAGTGTGTGGTAACCACCGAGGAATATGTCTTCTAAGCGTAGTAGGGAAGGTATACAGTAGGGTAGTGATTGAGAGAGTGAGAGTGAGAACGGAGAAATGGATAGGCGATGAGCAGGGAGGTTTTAGGAAGGGAAGAGGATGTGTAGATCAGATTTTTACCCTGAATTGTGTTGTGGAGAAGTATCTGGAGAAGAAACAAAAGGTGTATGTTGCCTTTATGGACTTGGAGAAGGTCTATGACAGAGTGGATAGAGAAGGTTTGTGGAAAGTACTAAGAATATACGGAGTAGAGGGCAAGTTGCTGAAAGCAGTGAAGAGCATGTATGAGGGTGCAAAGGCGGCAGTACGTGTGGAGAGTGAGCAGAGCGAGTTCTTTGACCTGAATGTTGGTTTGAAACAGGGGTGTGTGATGTCCCCGTGGTTGTTTACTGTATATATGGATGGAGTCATGAAAGAAATACTATCAAGAGCAGTGGATGTTGGTGTATCGCTGAAAAGGGAGGGAATTGAGTGGAAGCTACCTATACTGCTGTTTGCGGATGATACAGTTCTGATGAGTGATAATGAATGGGAGTTGCAGGGTCTGGTAAATGAGTTTGGAACAGTGTGCGAAAAACGGAATTTGAAGGTAAATACGGGGAAGAGCAAGGTTATGGTCTTCGAAAGGGGTGAAGTCACAGAGTGTGAGGTGAAGCTGAACGGTCAGGCTATGGAGATCATCAACTCTTTTAAGTATCTGGGCAGTGTGTTGAGTAAAGATGGGACTATGGATGAAGAAGTGCGGGAGAGGGTACAACAGGGGAAGAGGGTTGTAGGAATGCTAAAAGCAGTAACAAGAAATAGGGTGGTCAGTATGGAAGTGAAGAAGTCCTTGCATGACAGTGTGGTAATCCCGACACTGACTTACGGAAGCGAAGCATGGACGTTGGTTGAGAGACTCAGACCAAGAGTGAGAGCAGTGGAAATGAATTAACTTTAGGAGTGCGTGCGGAGTTACATGGAGGGATAGACAGACTAATGAGGAAGTAAGAAGGAGGTGTGGTGTGGAGGTAGATGTGCTGGAAAGTGTGAAAAGGAACAACTTGAGATGGTTCGGCCATATGGAATGTATGGAAAGCGAGAGAATGACTAAGAGGGTGTACGAGAGCGAGGTGGAGGGACAGAGAGGGAGAGGTAGACCGAATATGAGGTGGAAGGATGGAGTGAGGAAGTACATGAACGAGGGCGGTGCTGGTTGGGGGGAGGGGCGTTGACTGACTGGGGACAGAGGTGCATGGGGGCGGTTCGTTCGTGTCCACCCCTTCGGGGATCACGGCGTCAGGCAATAGATAGATAGATAGATTTCTCTGGGAATGATTTTATGAATATTATTGTCTATACGTCAACTACAAAAATATACTGTATTATTATGTTCTCTCCACCAACCAACTTTACTCCTAAACTCGATTAATGAAATTAACAAACACATGTGGCAGTCCGGGGATTCGAACCTAGGATGCTCACACCGAAAATCAACACACTTATGCATTACACCACGAATTTCTATGCAAAAATCAATCGAAAGTTTGAATTCAATGAGGAAAAACATAGGGGTATCTACGCATTTTATTAGTGGGCTAGAGACTATGGCATCCGAGTGTACTGTTGAACAGTCTTTTGCTGTTTATGGCATTTTGTTTTGTGATATCACCCTTCCCTTATTATATGTGTTACTTATATCAGATTAGTGGGAGATTATTTGCTTCATTAGTATTTTGTTTGTTTCCCCTAGACCTCAATCATGCTTAGAAAGGTAACTCCCATGACCCCCCTTCAAGATATATTTGTGTATTTTTCATGATAAAATTCAGAATCACTATCGCTCATCAGGTAAAAATCGACACCTAAATGGCACAAAGTCATAAAAGTGACAAACAAATGGAGCAAAAGGTCATATAATCGCCGAACTAATTACAATCTCAATACTAATGGGGCTAAACATGAGGGAGATGGGGGCCAGAAAAAAACACCCCATTAAAAGCTTCCTATAATCATTATTAGGGATTCAAGCCTACGGTGGAGAACCCCTATTGTAATCGCTCAGATTATTATTTTTCTTCTTATAGATAGATAGATTTTTCCAAATTATTTTTGCACACGGTTTGTTTGCAATAACCGCATGTCAGATGGTAACCAAACTTTGACACAAGGTGCGTTTTTGTATTGGGCAACTTTTTATATATTAAACATCCAAAACGGCTGCCAGACACACCCGTGGTGGCCACATTCTGAACATTTTCTCTCCCACTCATAGGAAATTATTGTGCTTTGGTTTATGGACTTCACTACTAATGCTCCGCAAGTGTTATAGATAAAAGTTTTGCCCTACACCTGGGTTCTTTTCAGCCATCTTGAAAAAACTTAAAATTAACTTTAATTTGAAAACTACATGGGTGATCAAAACCATTTTTGCGTAGTTGTGTGAGGCTCGTAATTCCAAACGTTTTTGGTACCAACAAATATAAATTGGTGGAATAGTTTGGCCGCAGCATTGAAAAACTGTCTATTCAGTATTGAGTTTTAAAACGTATGCTGTATTCTGCACAACGTCTTCAGTCTTCAGTCTTGGTTTCCCTAATCCCCTAGCTTTGCTTAATAAACCTTGAACCCATCATTCAGATCCATGCATTTTTTTGCTTTACCTCTCTCAAAAAAGTTTGAGTCCATAAGAAATCCAGCAAATTTTAACCTACCTACCTATACATACCTACCCTACCAAATAATAGTAATTCAAATTATTTTGTTGTGAAATAGCAGAGTAATGACTAAGGATTTTAACAATTCCTTACTTTGCCAAATGCTTACTTCAACCCTCAGGCCGCGGGGCCCGACATATGTCGGGCGAGAGAACCATGGCCATCACAGTGGGGCCCGACATATGACGGGCGGCATTCTGAGCACATTAGGGGCTCTGAGAGAGAGTCCACGCTTTGGGAGGACGATAGGCGGGCTCTGACCGCTCGGCATAGACCGAGCGAGGTGACTGAGCTCCCCACCACAACCCTCCACACCCCTGGCCTCGCGAGAACAAGGAAACACTCAGGATACTACCGTATTTTAGGGTTTTTGCCCTGGTGTTGCAACATCGTTGCAAGTGAACCCGTGGTCGTACAAGGATGATTCAGGTTTCATTGGAAAGCTCTATTATCGCCCTTTCATGGATACATAATTGTATTATGCTCTGGCTCTTGTTTATGCATGAAAAAGAGCATGGAATGAAGCTCGGTTAGGGTAAATATGCCCGCCAGGCAGGTAGTAGAAGTTACAAACATCCCCGTCCGTAAGCGGGTAATAAGAATGATATGGACCTTCAAAGTTTTGAAAATTTTCCATGTGACTTAACCTTGACCTTCCTACCTTTCCTTCCTACCTCCCTCCTCCCTCATACAGTATTCCCATCGTCCAGCATTACTGCTTCATAATTATCAGTCAACTTGAGATAGCCATATATAATATCTTATTGTATATGCAAAAAGTTGCTAGAATAATGCTACAATCTCTAGAAGAGTTTTGGTTTGTTTGCTTTGATTTGCAAGTTTTACAATTTAATATGGCTCTGAAATGTTTGAATTTTGTAAAATATCCCTAGGAATGAACTCGCTAAATGTATCTAATGGCCGCTAGATTGAAGTGAATACCTTCAAATTTAGCGGTAAAGTAGCTAAATTGGCAACACTGCGATTCACGCTGGCTTAGTCCACCGAAAAGATATGTTATGAAATTAATTCTTCCTTTTATCTTTTTGTGTTTATTTGTAACCTTTTCATGTGTCTCTATTAAGTACGGACATCTAGCAAGATGCATGATTTAAATACAAGGATAGATATTTATCGGAAATACTTATTTACCCTTAGAAAGCTGAAATAATATATATGCGCATTTCTGAATTACATGTTTGCGCGAACAAGGAGGTTAACTACACTGTACCATCCGACGTTTGGCACCACCGCCACGCCGAGCAGAGATACAATATTTTGTTGTGCTGTCAACCACAAGAAACAGATGAAGAATAATAGATTATGGAGCTACTATAAATAAGTTACTATCCATTGAGGACAAACAAAGTATTCAATAAGGATATCAAAATTCTTTGCTTTGTTAAATGCTTACTATAATAAGAATGATAAGGAACGACAAAGTTTTGAAAATTTTCAGTGTGACTTAACCTTGACTCTGTTAATAAGAACTCATGGACCTTATGTATCCATAATAATTATGATTTATGTTTTCGGTGATACTCCATCCCATATTTAACTCACTGCCATAACTTAATGTAACATAAGTTTGAAACCTATAATTGGAGGTAATTGACAAGTGATGTTGCCACACGTACTTGTGTGCGCATTCAAGAAAGAAAGAAAGAAAGAGAGAGAGAGAGAGAGAGAGAGAGAGAGAGAGAGAGAGAGAGAGAGACTGCCACCTACCACCTCCCTCCTTCCCCTCCCCCCACACACTTACCTCATTATGTCCATTTCTGTATTTTACATATCTCATTAACTCCCAACCAGCGGTGGGGATGTGGTATATCATGGTAGCGCCTAGCGGGTATATTTGCTGAAAATGAGCTTCATACCATGCTCTTGTTCATGCATAAGCAAGCGCCAGAGCGTAATACAATAATATATCCGTGAAAGGGTGATGATAAAACTTTCCAATAACACCTGAGGCATCCTTGTACAATATCGGGTTTTCTTGCAACGATCGTGCAACCAAAGGGGAAAATCGCCGAAAATGAGGTATTTTGCTGTTTTTTTCCTTGTTTGAGAGGTGTAGGAGGCGAGGGAGAGATAAGGAAGGCCCCAGTTCCGGCCAAGGAGCCGTGGCGAGCGGTCCAAGGCCGTCTGTCGTCCCTGCAATGCTCGGTCTCTCACTCATCGCTCATAATAGCCTCAAAATGGCACCCGTCATATGACGCGCGGCACAGGAGTGGTCAATGTTCTCTCTCCCATCATATAATGGTCGCTGCGAGTTGAGGCTTAATATATTTGTAAATAGCCTAAACACGGTAAATAATTGAAGCACTGGGCCAGCTGGATCATTGGACGACTGTACGATGCAGTATATGCCTTGTGTCTATTTTTGCATTAACTTTGAAAACTTTTAATAATGAATAGAAATGACAGTTGAGTAGAAGCACTTTAACCCTTTCTGTACCAGCGACGTCTGTTTAATTATATTAGCTGCATTTGACGATTTGATAAAGTTTAGGAAGGATATATGGTAGCTAAAAAGATAAATTAAGACAGTCTGATGCCTTTTAATGGGTAGACGTCCTTCTTAAGCTGAATAAAATTGTCTAAAAATTGGCAGAATATAATGAAAAGGACGTCACCGGTACTGAATGGGTTAATGCAAATGTTTCGCAGATAACTTCTTCAAGTCACTGGTGCCCTGAAGAGGCTATATGCGAAATGTCAATAAAGTACTCCTCCTCACATGGTGTTTCTATTCATTCTAGTTTTGCAACTGAAAGAAGTTATTCGGACACAGTAGCATCAGCCAATCAGGTCGGAGTAGAGTTCTTTGCTTCAAATCGACCAAGTGCAAGCTCGCCAGGTTAAAGAAATAGATTATATGTATATTTAGCCTTTCAGGATTTTGCCGCGTTTTGACAGTTAACATTAGACGATTTTATACATCTTAGGATGGATCAGCGGGAATTGAAAGGGTAACAAGTATCTCAATCAACCCTCTGAGTCCCTAGTACTGTTGCTAATGTAAAAAAGAAAAACAATAATAATAATAGCCAAAAAGCAAAAAATAAATGAGCCATCGTTTCTTGAAATAACATTAGCCTTTTGCCACTTACAGACCTTTTCTTTGCATAAGAAATTATCTAGTGTCAGGAGGGAAAAAAAGTCCAAACGGACTATAGGTCCGTTAACACCCGGGCGTGTGGTGCGACGCCCAGGACGAAATATAAAAAAGGGCTCCGTTACGGCCTGGAGGATAGATCAGAGTATATGTATTTGAAAAATCATTCAATTTTGTTCAGTGATAAATATTACCACCAACCGACCAATTAACTTACAAATAAACCAAATTAATGAACTCAATGAAGCTAATGAAAACATGTGGTACTCCAAAGAATCGAACCTAGGATACTCACGCCGAAATTCAGCGCACTAACTGACTATTAAAGGTTTATGCACAAGCTCACGATATATTTTCCATTCTCGAATACTGGATATTAATCTAACCGAAAAATAAACATTTACAATAAACGTCGCTCTAACAACAAAAACAATATCAACATCAACAATAACATTAGTAGTTTATAGAGGTCCTTCACATCGCGCAGACCTGAAAACAAAGCATCAGCGAGCTGAATCTGTTATTTGAGGCATTTCAATCTTCTTGACTATTAAAGGTTTCACAATCATATATTTTTTTACATTTGGAAGCCTCGAAAAATATATAGGAACCTCCGAAATTCAAATATCCGGTAAAACATTAATAAGGAGATTCAATTCACCCCGAGACAGCTTCCAATATGTATGTATGAGAATTAATGACCGCGACACGAATCTTGGCCCAATATGATCCCTCGAACAACATAAACCTCCGAAATGAAAATATTCGTTAACCCATGCAGTACTGGTGACGTCCTTTTCATTATATGCTGGCAGGCACTAGACGATTTTATTCAGCTTAGGAAGGACGTCGACCCATTAAAAAAACTACAGGCTATCTCAATTCACCCTTTTAGCCACCATAAATCCTTCCTAAGCTTCATCAAATCGTCTAAATGCAGCTGAAATCAAATAAATAATACGTCTCATAGATTCAAAACTTTAAGGTCACGATATAATTATGTCCAAGGGTGTACAGAAATCTCTTAGGAAGGACCATGAATACTTAGACACCTAAAGCCAATGTCACACGAGCGCCTTTTTCCGTCAATTTTCGACGAGCCCGCTTTTTCTCGTCATATTTTGAGGCTCTTTCGCATTAGGTTCGGAAACTAGATCGATGGTAGATTACGTTAACTAGTTTAATTTGTATGGAACTTATATTCTTAAGTTCCCCCTTCGAGTTTGAATTTGTATTTGTATTTTTTGTTTTGTTTTTCAGTACAAAAATGTTCCGGCCTAATTCTATCTATCTATTTATTGCCTGACGCCGTGATCCCCGAAGGTGTGGCCACCGACCTAATTACAGGCTCGATATAGCTCACCACGAAAAAATCGACACTCAAATGGAACGAAAAGTCTAAATATTGACATGGAAATGGGGTGAAATTAATGGGGCGAACGTCTTAAAATCTTATAACGAATATGGTTAAAGATGAGAGATAAAACAAATCCCCCCCCCCCCTCACCCGACTTTTTTTCTCTTGATACTAAGAAGGCGTACGGACCGGATGGTGTTCCTCCTGTTGTACTCAAAAACTGTGCTTTCGTGCTGACTCCCTGCCAAGACAAACTCTTTTGTCTCTGTCTTTCCTCTAGCATTTTTCCTTCTTGCTGGAAGTTTGCTCTTATTGAACCTGTCCCCACAAAGGGTGACCCCTCTTAACCCTCCAACTATCGTCCAATTGCTCTCATTTCTCGCATATCTAAAGTTTTTTAAACTATTCTTAGCTCAAAATGTCTTATGCATTTATCTTCCCATAATATACTTTCAGATCACCAGTACGGTTTCATAAAGGGCCGCTCTACTGGTGATCTTCTTGCTTATCATACTAACTCTTGGTCATCCTCCTTTCGGCACTTCGGTGAAACTTTTTCTATTGCTCTAGACATAATATCGAAATCCTTGATAGAGTCTGGCACAAGTATCTAATTTCCAAACTACCCTCCTTTTTTTTTTTTTTTTTTTTTTTTTTTTTTTTTTTTAAAGAGACAATAAACGGAGGAAGGAAAAACACAGATAAAACAAAAAGGTCCATGTGCCTAAAGGCATCCTCCATTCATAAAATGTTTGTAACAACTGGATTTAAACATTTGTAGATTGTAAGTTTGTGGAAAGCAATTCGAGGGAAGTGAATTCCAAAGAGTAGTAGCTCTGGGGATAAATGAATTCTGATAAGCAGAAGTTCTGCATTGTGGAGGAGAAAGTGTAAATTCATGGGCGCTCTCAGCTGCCCTAGTTCTACGGGGAAAGATGTGGAGAGGCGGCACAATTGAAGCAAGTTCCTCGGAACAATTGCTGTGAATTAATTAAAACCTAATTCCTTAGGTTTTCATCCCTCTATCTGTCCCTATTTATTAGTGGCCCCTCCATCATTGACGATATGCCTATTACATAATAGCCCTCTTTCAAGCCCTAGCGCCAGCTCGTTTGAAACAGCCGCCACAAGGAGGAAGAGAAGCTACATCATAAGCGTACACTAATTCTCTTATGGAATCGTCGTTATGATTGGGTACTCACTACGAAAAACTTCGTAAACAAATATAAATAAACTTAAGAAATGCTATAATTAGGCTTCCCAACTTTGTGGATGTCTTTCCGTGGATTCTTATCCGAGATGCTGATCCGCCCAGCGTCATTCCGCCTTCCTCTCCCTGTGGTCGTGCTGTGTAGATGTGTCTCCCATCCTCGCTTCATTCTGCATTCTTTCATCTCTTAGTGAGACTTTTACTCATTTGTATTTATCTGAGATGTTCTAGAATAGGTTTAGACTAGTTAGGACGGGCGTCCCCATTGGCACGTCCACAGGAGTGTGTTAAAATAGGGTACTACTGTTAGGCGTCCACGCGGTCCCCTTTGGGCTCGCACGCCTTTGTGTTTATTTTTGTTTTTCAACGGTTAGCTTTGCCTTTTAGCTATCTAGGAGTCTGTGTATACTGCGGGGCTAGGCTACTTTGACAATCCATAAGATGGGGTAGCCTGTGTTGTGTTTGTTGCAGAAACTCTAGTCTAAGAGTTGCCCCACGTGTTGGGGAACTTTGTAGAGTCCGATTCTGCCTTTTTCCCCTTTAGCTCGGGGCGACGTGTGCTGGTTGGTTGCTGTTCGTCGCTGGAGGTAAGGGTATAGTGTGTCGCCGTACTGATTGCCCTAAGCCTCGTGGCTAGCCTCAGTTAGGGGTGTTATTCTATGGCTAGGAGGTATTATTACTATATTATAATATACGTAGCCTTAAGATGTATCCTTCTTTTTCATGTGGCGAGTTTCTCTCAAATTGCAGGCTCGCTATTGCTCGCCCAGGAAATATTGACACCTTACTGGGTTGAAGCGTCTTATAATCGCCAAACTAATAAGGTGAAACGTCTTAAAATGTCCAAACTCATGGAGTAAAACAGGGAGGATCCATACAGTGTACATTCGGATAACATAGCCTGTAACCCACTCATAGGAATTCGTGGACCCCTATGTTCTTTATCCAAATATAAATATCTGGATTGAATTTTGGATAGAATGTACTTTTCAATAAATAGCTTGATATAGTTCCGTAGTTTATATATAGACAATTATGTTCATAAATTAGTTTCCGGAGATATATTTCTAAAATTATGACATGGTGAAGTCCACGGCTACTTATGAGTGGGCAAGAAACTATGGCATCTGAGTGTATCAAGCAGCTGGATCACTCACAGAAACTTCACACCACCAGATCCAAATGCTTTCAATAAATTAATATCTTTAGATGACCACGAAACCTACTAGTAGTTTGACCATAAATATGAAGAGTAAAATTCAATATGCAAAAATGCCAACATATCTGCGAGAACCAGACATGTTTCAGTGCGAAAAAACAGACAAGAAAATTTTAAGCTGAAAAGATTTAAAATGGATGAAGGCTTTTTCATTAGTCGGATGAATTTGACGAGAGTTGTAAACAATAGTATATGCTATCGTGATCATTGAATACATTGTAAGTTAAAGTACAATATTTGGTTTTATATATGATTTATAAAGGAGACCATTATTTATGATTAATTTTGTTTAACCCTTTGAAGATTATGAGCATTTTTGACAGTTTATTCTGGCTATCATTATACGATTATATATAGTTTAGGAAGGATATGTGGGAGTAATAAGGGTAAGGACCTCAATTAACCCTCTGAGTTCCATATACCCATCCTAATAATTGGGACATTGTAGGTACACATCGAGCAGGGCAGTACCCAGGGGAGGCCATTTAGGCATATGATAAGGAGTTGCTGGAACTCTTGTTTCCTTTGCCGGGCTGCGAGAAAAAGAAAAAAATCGTCAGTTTAGGCAAACCGGACACGCGGCACCACTGTACACTCAGAAGTTTGGCATCACTGCCCCACCATAATCATATTATATTAGATTAACCTAACCTAACCAAGCCTTACCTAACCTAACCTAACCTAATATAATCTAATTTTATATAACTAAAATGACAAAATAAGAATATAAAATACACTAGATCCGAGTGGGATCAAACACTGGTTTTCCTGTTTATGAGGCCTAACCTAGAGTGGCCGGTTTGCCTAAACTGACGACAAAAACTAAATTCGCTGCCGGGCTTGCCCCACTGTTTCTATTTGTGCCTCACTTACACAGAGAGTAATCCAACTAATACTCGCAAACACTTCTTCCTCCTATTTATTTCACCATACATAACAAATACACCACACTTCTTTCCAACACACCTAAATTACCTCTAATGTACCTTGATTTTTAGTTTTTGATCACTCTTTCAACCTTGGGAGGGAGCACTTATTATAGGCAGCCTTGCCTTTTGTCTCCTTCCTGCACATATAACAACAATCGGAATAAAGTCGTCTAATAATTGCCATAAAACAGAATATAAATGCGTAACCGGATCCTGAATGGGTTATTTTTTTTTTTTTTTTTTTTTTTTTTTTAAAGAGACAATGAACGGAGGAAGGAAAAACACAGATAAAACAAAAAGGTCCATGTGCCTAAAGGCATCCTCCATTCATAAAATGTTTGTAACAACTGGATTTAAACATTTGTAGA
The DNA here is from genome assembly GCA_032716605.1 of Paralithodes platypus. Classification (NCBI taxonomy): domain Eukaryota; kingdom Metazoa; phylum Arthropoda; class Malacostraca; order Decapoda; family Lithodidae; genus Paralithodes; species Paralithodes platypus. The sequence continues at coordinate 20,874,187 of CM064573.1, read as the reverse complement.
TTGTAAGTTTGTGGAAAGCAATTCGAGGGAAGTGAATTCCAAAGAGTAGTAGCTCTGGGGATAAATGAATTCTGATAAGCAGAAGTTCTGCATTGTAGAGGAGAAAGTGTAAATTCATGGGCGCTCTCAGCTGCCCTAGTTCTACGGGGAAAAATGTGGAGAGGCGGCACAATTGAAGCAAGTTCCTCGGAACATTTGCTGTGAAAATATCTGTAGAATAATGCAAGGGATGCAACGTTTCTTCGTATGGATAATGTAGGAAGGTCCTGTGTGATTGCAGGGTTATTGATTAATCTAATAGCTTTATTTTGAATTTTGTCCCAACTGCCTCAATGCAACCACTCCACTTCCACCCCACAGAGGTGAACAGTAATCCATCTGAGAACGCACATGACTTTTATATATCACGGCCAACTGCTCGTCAGTGAAGAATTCTCGAACTCTGTACAGGAGTCCCAGTTTTTTAGAGGCATTCTTAGCAATGCTTCTAACATAATGTGTCCAGCTCAAGTTAGTAGTTAATGTTACACCGAGAATGTCAATACTAGGGGAAGTGGGAATATTTACATCATTAAAAAATATATGGGAGTCAGTGAGATTCTGTCGGTTAGAAAATTGAATGTACTTGGTTTTCTGTGCATTAAAGGAAACTAGATTCTTTTGTCCCCATCCATTAATTCTAGAAAGGTCCTGGTTCAGAGAAATTGCAGTGTTTATTTTTGAATTTATAAGATCGGGTTGGGTGAAAGAATTGGTAAATGTGAAGGAACTGTGGAGTGTTGAGTCATCTGCATAGGAATGTATTGGATTATGAGTGGTAGATATGAGATCATTGATATGAATGAGGAACAGAATTGGGGCCAAAACTGCCAACTAGTATACCGTTAGACGATTTTATTCAAATCTGTTGGTACAGTCGTGGTCAGAAATATGTGGTCCGGTGTTGGCAGAGCAATGATAACACAGACGAACCATTTGGATCAACTGTGTGTTGTTTTCCTATATGTGTGAAAGAGACAAAAGGCAGGCTGCCTGTAACAAATGTCTTCTCCAAAGCCAAAAGAGTGACAGCTAGAGGGCCAAATTCTAGGGACGTTGGGGTCAAAATGCCTGGACACACGCACTATCGTATAAATACGATAGAATATGACTCTTTTGTGATCTCTTATGTCTCTGTGACGTCATAATCTCTCCTACAGAACGACGTAGGACGAGTAGATCGTATATTATAAGATTGTAAATAAGTTAAGTTATAAAAGGCCTAATATGCTATTAAGCAATATTGCCATGGTCTTATGTAGTATATATGAATTTATCGTATATATTAATATAATTTATCGTATAGAGCTACCTAAATGCGGTACGATAATTTGGGCTCCTGGCGGTTTGCCAAGGCAGCAAGGTGTGCTTTTGAGGTACGTCAGAGCCTTCACGAACACCAACCAGTTAACATCTAATTTTCCGCCCTCAGTTGATCGTGCTTTTGTGCCTCTAATCGCAATACACACAGCTACACCATCACGACGCTCTCATCGACATCATGACTGACTGATAGATAAGCATAATATTCATGTCCATTCCCATGTAATCATTTATTCTTTCTTTAACTTGACTCGTGTCTCGGGACCGAAGTCTCGTTCCCCATTGTCCACCACCATATTGGGTAAAACGTTCTCCCTTGCCTCATTGCCACGTGGAACTATTGGTGAGTTAATTCCTGGCTAATATTAACCCTTATAACCTTACCCTATAATTATATACATTTATTATGTGAGACCTTTGGATATAAATTAGCTTGTTTCAGATTGAATTCAATTTAGATATAGAGTATTCATTTAGATTGATTTTATTTGATTCATTATAGCTTAGTAATATTTAACTTCCATTGATAGTTTACCACATTGGTGCCCAGACCCGGGACTTAGCTACCAGTAAGGGATTTTAAGGCAATGAACAAGGGGACATATAACAGGATGCAGGAACAACTCTATGATAAACTGGCAAGGCTAGCCAAGCGATGGTTAGAGCCGGAATGCAGGGTCACATCGTTGTGCCTGCCTAAGTCCTGCATCCCACCCATCATCTTTCCCCAGTAATGTTCTTTTCAGTTTCAGACTTCCTGTGACATATGACCTGACCTAACATTTTTTCTTGTTCAATATGATCCATTAGTAGGTATTGCTATATAGTGTACTATTTTTTCTCCATAACATAGAAGTCCGCCAGTTGGCGTCTCTTAAGTAGCCTATTATTTGGCCGTTGTTTTTGTAACGTGATATTTAGATACGTAGCCTATAGGCTCACATGCAAAATGGATAAAGACCATAAAGAGACACCGTCTAGTGGGGTGCTAAGCAAAGCCCCTAAAAATCAAAGGGCGGGACTTCGGGGAGTGTTAAATAGGCTAATTGTGGACTTAAACACTTTCATCACTACTGCTGATCTAGAGGAATTGGAGGCTAGATTAGATAACGTCCAGGCTACCCACGGTCGTATTACGCCTCTGAGTGAGGTGATTGTGGCTGACATGATAGAGGAGGAAGAGATAGTTACAGAGTGTGATAATCGCGCCCTCTATGACGAACCTGTCTTTAGAGCGAAGCGCCTATTACAGCGTGCTGTCGCAAGTAAGAAGGGAGGCGATAATGAGGCCCATAGAAGGGCTGACCCAAAACATACTGTACACCTCCCAAAGCTCAATCTTCCTACATTTGGGGGCAAGTTAACCGAGTGGTTAGCTTTTTGGGACGTATTTCGATCTACGGTTCATGAATCCTCTTTGGATAATGTCCGCAAGTTTCACTATCTGAAGGGACAAATGGAAGGAGAGGCCTTACATTTAATAGAGGGTTTTGCAGTAGTAGGTGGTAGTTATCTTGAAGCGGTACACTTATTAGAGTCCACGTACGGGGATAGAGAGCAGTTGAAGATGGCCCATGTCGTTGCCTTGTTGGGGCTCGCAGAACCACAGTATAAGGTTGATGAGTTGACAAACTTCAGGGCAAATATGGAGTGCCATACTCGATCGCTAGATACCCTAGGGCTTACCACGCAGGAAATGATTGTCATTATCTTGCGTCAGAAGCTTCCTATGGCAATACTTGATAAGGTAAGATCATTTGAGCTGGGGGAATTCAAAACTCAGTTCAGTAAGGAGATCAATAATCTACAGTTGAACAAAGGGAGAATGTATGTGTCGGGAGGGAGTGAGAATGTGGAGAAGAGGGGAACAGTAAGCATGACAGTGGGGACTAAAGTAAAGAAAGAGGGTGTGTATAAGAAACCTGCTCAGATTCTATGTAAGCTATGTAACAACAAACATAAATGGAGTTTCTGTGTAAAATACCCGACAAATGAGACAAAACTAGCACAGGCGAGAAGATTGAAGCTATGTGTAGGTTGTCTAAGTGGGGAACATGGTAAGCAGGGACAATGTACTGCTACATACTTAAGGCCCTGTCGGCACTGCAAAGGACATCACTTTGATAAGTTGTGTCCTACTGCAGATAAAGTCAAAGACGTCAAAAATGAGGGTACTACAACTGTGGCACTAGGTAGCACGCAAGACACCACTATATTGCCCACAATACAGATTCCCATGGAAGGTAATGACAGTAACAAAGTTTGTCGTGTACTTCTAGATCAAGGGTCTCAACGTTCCTTTATAAAGAGGTCCGTACTAGTGGGACTGAAGCACCGAATCGTAGGGGCTGAGACTCTTCGATTACAGGGCTTCACAGGGGTTACTGATAAACAAGACTACGAGATAGCGGAGATTTCATATTTCTATCGTAAAAACCGGTACTTTATGACTTGTATCGTAGTAGACACCCTACCAGAATATGTATCTGTGGGTGTGAAGAAGGTGGAACACGCATTACGTAGCAAAGGGGTTAACTTGTCAGATCCCATGGGAAATCAGAGTGAGGTGCATGTTCTACTTGGTGTGGATCATTATTATGAAGTAGTATACCCTGGATTTAAAAAGATGTGTGGTGTAATTTTAATCCCCACAAAATTTGGATACTGCATGAGCGGAAAGGTGCATACTACACAGTCAAAGGTCCTGGTCGACACGGTCTCGATATATAGAGTCAATGTAACCGCGGCAGAGGAGTTGGGAAGGGAGGATTCCCAACCTAGTGACCCTAAGATGGCTGCCGAGTTCGACCTGGAACGACTGTGGAGATTGGATCACATAGGCATTAATCCTATGGAGACTGATTATGACTCGGAAGTTGCGCTACAAAGGTTTGACGAGTCTGTGTGCTACTGTGCCTCAGACAAGCAATATAAAGTTAGTTTACCCTGGAAGAACAGTGAGATAAGCCTGCCTACCAACTATGGTTTGGCATTAGGTCGCTTGCGCGCATTGCAGCGGAAATTGTCTAACGAACCGAGCACGCGCCAGGCGTATGACGATGTATTTCGGAGTTATGAGGATAGGGGTTTTATTGAGAGAGTCGATGTCAAGGAACCGTGTAAGAAGGGTAGGGTTCACTATCTGGCCCATCATGGGGTAAAGAAAGACAGCATCACCACACCAATACGGGTGGTGTATGACTGTTCTGCCCACCAAGGTCAACAACCCAGTCTGAATGACTGCCTGTTGACAGGTCCGTCCATGGTGTCGGACCTGTCCCAACATCTATTGCGGTTTAGGCTGGGGAAGTACGCCTATACCAGTGACATCGAGAAAGCAGTCTTGATGGTCAAGCTAAAGGAGGAAGATAGAGATGTTACCCGCTTTCTTTGGTTCAGCGACATTAGCGACTCTGAAAGTCCCATCATAATATACCGTTTTCGGGTTGTACTCTTTGGGGCCACTTGCTCGCAGTTTTTGTTAAATGCCACAATCAGAAAACATCTAGCTGACACTCATGAGGACACAAGTAAACTATCTCGCGGATTATACATTGACAATTTGCAGGGTACTAGCGATAGTCAAGATGATTTGTTGTATGCATACTGGCAAGCACGCAGATTGTTTGCGGATGCACATCTATTTCTCCGCGAGTGGGTTACTAATAGTGAAGATCTTCAGAGTTTAATACAGGTGGATGGTACGGCATCTCTTAACCAGGAAAAGTCCAGAAATTTGGGGATGATCTGGCAACCTAAACATGACATACTAACTTTTCAAACAAGGTCTTTTGCTCAGCAGACAGGAGCGCACACAAAAAGAAGTCTGTTGAGCAAAGTTGCGCAATTTTTTGATCCTTTGGGTCTAGCATTACCTGTTACCATAAGAGCTAGGATTCTAATGCAGGAAGTTTGGAGACGTAAAATAGGATGGGATGACAGTTTGCCCGAGGACCTGAATGACCAAGGGACATTGTTGTTGAATGAATATGCCATCCTATGTACTAAACCTATACCTCGTAAAGTGGCGGCGTTCGGTGACGTTACGTTACACACGTTTTGCGATGCTAGCGCCACGGCATACGGGGTAGCCATATATGTTGTTACTTCATTTGGGGCACATTTAGTTACAGCCCGGGCCAAAGTAGCCCCGGTTAAAAAGGTAACTATCCCTAAAATGGAATTGACTGCCATGCTGCTATTAGCACGTCTGGTGCAACATGTACGCGCAGCATACGAGAGCGAATTAAATATTGAAATCGTTCACGTATGGTGCGATAGTCAGGTCGCACTCAACTGGATACATAGCAAGAAGTCTCTGCCAGTTTATGTGCGGAATAGGGTAGATGAGATTAGAGCCCTTTTGCCAGACGTTGCTTATCATTATGTAAATACAAAGGAAAACCCTAGTGATCTCATAACTAGGGGTATAACGGCTAGCCAGTTAATGAAGTCCGAATTGTGGTGGCATGGTCCAAAGTGGCTGCTCCATGAAAGTGAATGGACGATATGGCATGCTGTTGGTGAGGGACTTCTGCCACTGGAAACAGTGGCAGTTACAGCCCAACCAAATGAGCCACCGGGTCCTATCATGAAGTGGGCAAGATTCGGTGACTATAATAAACTAGTCAGAGTTGTAGCTTGGGTGTTGCGATATGTATCCAATCTCAAGCTTAAAGTAACGGGCCAACTCTGCAACAGGGGTCACAACATTGATGCTCGTGAATTTAAAGCAGCTGAAGTAACTTTGATCAAATGGGTTCAAGTAGAAACCTTTTCCAATGAATTAGAATCCTTGAAAGGCTCGAATAAGACATTAATGCCTAATATAGTGCGTCAACTAAGGTTGCACCTAGACAATGGCCTCATCAGGTGTGAGGGTCGCCTGAAGTGGTCGGGTGTACCAGACGGCACAAACCGACCTATACTTATGCCAACAAGACATCACGTTACTGATCTATTGATCATACGTGCACATAGGGAAGTAAAACACTACGGGGTATGTCATATTATATCAAATTTACGTCTCATATGGTGGATACCCAGAGTTCGACAAGTAGCTCGACGCGTAGTGAGAAAGTGTGTAATATGCCAGAGACTAAAGGGTAAACCATATGCAACTGGACCAGCTCCACCTCTACCTGAATGCCGTGTAAAGCACGTAGAACCTTTCCAAGCGGTAGGATTAGATTACACAGGGGCATTGAAGACGAGGGAGCATGAGAAGGTTTATATATTATTGTTTACCTGTGCGACGTCTCGAGCGGTACACCTAGAACTATGTGATAATATGTCTAGCGAAGAATTTATGCTGGCGTTCAGACGGTTTTGTGCCCGTCGTTCATTCCCTCAACTCATTCTTAGCGACAATGCTCCCACTTATGTCCAAGCATCAAAATATCTAAAGGATATGAGTAGTGATCCTACTATCATCACTTTTTTGGGAGAGAAGAAGTGCGAATGGAGGTTCATTCCAGTTAAGGCACCTTGGTTTGGTGGAATGTGGGAACGGTGTGTCGGCATAGTAAAGTCAGGACTCAGAGCGGTTGTAGGACGTGCTCTATTAAAGAAGAGTGAGTTGACGACAGTCCTCACAGAGATAGAGGCAGTCGTGAATGATCGCCCGCTTACATATGTGTACACCGACCTGCAAGAACCACTACCATTAACGCCAGCTCACTTGCTATATGGAAAACCATTGACTGCGTTTCCATCTGATTTTCAGTCCATAGTAGAGTTAGAGGATCCCTCGTTGTACTCTGCGGTAGCGGTGTCTAAGAGATACCAGTATATATCCAGGATAATCGAGGATTTTAGGAAACGGTGGATTAGTGAATATCTGCTAGCATTGAGGGAAAGGAGTGTTACTCCCTCTGGTAGACCAACGGCCCCTACAGTTGGTGACGTTGTTTTAATTAAAGAAGATAGTCCTCGTTTATACTGGAAATTAGGCCGCGTATTGGAGGTATACAAGGGGGCAGACTCTGTAGAGCGGGTGGCGCTTTTAAAGACAGCCACTGGAACTACTGTTCGTCCTATCGCACGTTTGTACGCTTTGGAGCTCGATTCGGCATTGCAATCTGAGGCTCCACCTGTTATTGCTGGGTCCGAGAATTCTCTAAGGAACGACTCGCCTCTTACTGATGGTGATCATTCTCGGACCGGGACGCGTCCCAGACGCGCTGCTGCTGGCGCCGTCGACTTGTGGCGTCAGAAGATAGCCTCTGGGCAACTTTAGGTTTAAGGTGGGGTTCAGGTCTTTTTTGTGGGGGGAGTGTATCGTATAAATACGATAGAATATGACTCTTTTGTGATCTCTTATGTCTCTGTGACGTCATAATCTCTCCTACAGAACGACGTAGGACGAGTAGATCGTATATTATAAGATTGTAAATAAGTTAAGTTATAAAAGGCCTAATATGCTATTAAGCAATATTGCCATGGTCTTATGTAGTATATATGAATTTATCGTATATATTAATATAATTTATCGTATAGAGCTACCTAAATGCGGTACGATAATTTGGGCTCCTGGCGGTTTGCCAAGGCAGCAAGGTGTGCTTTTGAGGTACGTCAGAGCCTTCACGAACACCAACCAGTTAACATCTAATTTTCCGCCCTCAGTTGATCGTGCTTTTGTGCCTCTAATCGCAATACACACAGCTACACCATCACGACGCTCTCATCGACATCATGACTGACTGATAGATAAGCATAATATTCATGTCCATTCCCATGTAATCATTTATTCTTTCTTTAACTTGACTCGTGTCTCGGGACCGAAGTCTCGTTCCCCATTGTCCACCACCATATTGGGTAAAACGTTCTCCCTTGCCTCATTGCCACGTGGAACTATTGGTGAGTTAATTCCTGGCTAATATTAACCCTTATAACCTTACCCTATAATTATATACATTTATTATGTGAGACCTTTGGATATAAATTAGCTTGTTTCAGATTGAATTCAATTTAGATATAGAGTATTCATTTAGATTGATTTTATTTGATTCATTATAGCTTAGTAATATTTAACTTCCATTGATAGTTTACCACACGCACAAAGTTTAAAGCAGTCTAAGTCCTAGGATGAAGGAAAAATTGATTGAGAGAGAGAGTTCTAGAGTTCACTTGTGCAGTAGAAGAAAGACTAAGAAAATTTGACAATTCTTAGGTTGGAGAGCTGGACAGAATAGGAGTGGGACTGTGCATATACTGTATATGTATTTTTTTTATGTGTAAGAAGGATACAAAAGGCAGGTTGCCTGTACGAGTGTCTCCCCCAAATCCAAAAGACTGACAGAGCCAAATTCAAGGGATGTTTGTGTCAAAATGCCTGGACACATGAAGTTTAAAGCAGTTTAAGTCATAGGATGGAGGAAAGACTGATCGAAGAAGAGAGTTCCAGAGTTGACTTGTTGAGTAGAAGAAAAACTGTGAAAATTTCCCAATTCTTGGGTTGGAGAGCTGGACAGAATAGGAGTGAGAGTGTGTTGAAAGGCGGGTGCTTCACACTCGCCGCAAAGGAGAGGGTATGCACTGAGAGAACTTTGAAGAACACTGATTGTTGGAATAGCGATAGAAAAGTGAGAGAGATGCAACATTGTAGCGTGTAGATGAGATTGTTGAGAGTTAGTAAGAGGAAGTGAGTTGATGAGGCAAAATATTATGGATTCTAACCTTTCGAGAAGTGCGGTATGGGTGGAGCCTCCCCACACATGCGAACAATACTTAATACAGGGGCCCACTGTTCTCTGATACAGAGCAAGAAGCTGTGCGGGGTTAAAAACCACAAAGACGGTTGAGCACACCTAACGTTTGGGAAGCTGTTTTAGCAAGATAGATAATATGATCTTTCCAAGAAAGGTCGGATGAAAAAAATACACCTAGAATATTAAGAGAAGATGAAAGGTTGATTTGTGTATTATTGATGAATAATTGATAGTCTTGCGGAAGATGGCGATGAAGAAATACAGGGAGAAATTGGGTCTTGGAGGCATTGAGAGTAGCAAGATTTTTCTCTGCGTCGATCAAAAATAATTGATAGATCTGAAGATAGGCGCACTATGGCCCTTTTAAGTGAGTTTTGGAGTGATTGCATGCTGGGTTGATTTGAAAAATTAGTTGGATAGAGTATGGTAGAGTCATCAGCATATGAGTGGATAGCACTAGAGAGCATTAATAAATATTGGAAAGATAATTGGAGACATGACAGAACCCTGACGAACACCGGAGTTGATAGGTTGAGGAAGTGAACGATGGCCGTCCACAACTGCAGCTATGGAGCAGTCTGAAAGGAAATTAGAGACAATATAGGTTTGAGTCCCGGGGGGAAGAATGAAATCCTAATATTTAGTAGTGGCCCCGAAATCATTGACGATATGCCTATTACATAATAGCCCTCTTTCAATCGTTAGCGCCAGCTCGTTTGAAACAGCCGCCACAGGGAGAAAGAGAAGCCACATCATAAGCGTACTCTAATTATCTTATGGTATCGTCATTATGATTGGGTACTCACTACGAAAAAACTTTGTATAAATAAAAAAATAAAAATAAACTTAAGACATGCTATAATTAAGGTTCCCAACTTTGTGGATGTCTTCCCGTGGATTCTTATCCGAGACGCTGATCCACCCAGCGTCATTCCGCCTTCAATGATATATCAAGACTTAACTTAAAGACATCAACGAATGGGAAGGGGATGGAAGGGAGGGCCTGCATCGTCAATGATATCTGGGCCACTACTACATATTAGGTTTTCATTCCTCCCTCCGGGACTCAAACCTATAATTTATTAGTGGCCCCTCCAACATTGACGATATGCCTGATATCTCAAGACTGGAGGGGGACATTCGTGACAATATCTAACACCACTAACAACCAACTATAGGTTGAGAAAAGACACTCAAAAAAGCACTCCTAAATGTATTGTTTATATACAATATTTGGTATAAAAATAGAAAAGTAAAGTAGATCGCGCACTTCAAAGATAGTCTACTTATACATAACCACACAGGTACATGTAGGTAATGAATATCACATGAGATTCACTAAAAATAATGTTCAAGAATATTTATTCTTTGACAAAATAAACGATACTCCTCTGATTCTCACTAGATGTCAGAGTTTCTATAAAGGACAACGTATTTGATCACAAGTATTTGTACCTTAAAAGTAACTTGTACGTATAACTACTGTATATGCTTGTACAACTTATTGCATATATCTTATAGTTGCAACTATTATTGATATATATAACTTAAAATTAAAATTTAATCTGGAACTGTACAACCAGTTCAACAATATTAAGTATCACAGCTCGAATACTCATCACATATCCGACAGAGGGTCTGAAGGTCTTAGCTCTCCAGTACTCCCCCCTCTTTTCACTTAAAAATAAACTTAAAACTATTAGCACAAAGAACAATTTAGACCCGTTGATGTAATGCCATGGAGGTGAGCTTTGGTCTGTCCAGGACCACAGACAGGTAGCACGTCAAAAAAGTATGGTTAGACACCCAGAGGCGCGTATTAGCAATATCATCTACTGAAAAGTTTTGGAGGAATCTTAACACTGCCCACTCTCTAATATCGTGGGCTCTCCTCACTAAACCGGGGTTACTTTCCCTAATAACCTCGACCAGCAAAGGTGCTACCTTCCTTTTCATCTTGCGCTTCCCTGTACTATTAACCGAGAGAGTTCCCGGTTGCTTAGGTTGGGATACTCTCAAGAACTTAAGAAGAGCTTGTACTGAGCATAATAAATTACGCTTTAGCGCCGGGATCGTGAACTCAGAAAAAACATGATCACTATGCTCATTTTTAGCTATAAAAGTGGGTGACTGTGCAATTTGTACATTGATATTGCGTCGTCCAAACCTGAGACAATTAGGTTCGTTGCTCTTCGCCGCCAGCTCAGATACCCGGTTACCTGTGGCCAAAGCCATAAGGAAAACAGCCTTCTTTAATATCGAATCAAAATCTGGATTGAGATTATACTTTGGCGAATGAAGTAAAGACAAAGCTTTGTTTAGCGACCAGGTGGGCAGAGCTTAAAACAGGCATGCAAAAAACCTGTCTCCTCTGCTTGTGGTATAGATAGACCCGTTAAGTCATAAAAAGAGGATCTAATAGCTGACAAATGTTTTTTTAGTGTTACTACGGAAAGGGTTTTTTGTTCAAATAAATAATCCTGGTATTTGAAAATTAAAGCTACAGATGCTTCGGTTTGAGCCGTTTCCACTATCCAGGTTGTAAAAGATTTCCAATGGGATTGGTATTGACACCTGGTAGATAGAGTTTACTGATTTAAAAACTTGTTCGTTACACTCTCACTGTAAGGAGTTAACCATTTTGCCTTCTGAATGTCCAAAATGCAAAAGTCAGCGAGGTTTCGAGGTTGCCAATTGTCTCTAAGTGCAAGTACGAGATCGGGAGTGACACCGGGTTCTCGCACCACGTCTTCAACTGGTGGTACCACACCTAAGCCGGCCATAGTGGCACTATCATCGAAACTATGCCCCGATAATCTCGTAGTTTGCAAACTACCTGACACATGAGTTATGCGTCTGCAGGCGGAAACAGATAGATGGAATTCCACCTGTTCCAATCCTCCAACAATGCGTCTGGACCCCCCGCCGAAGTTACTTCCCGGCGGGTTAGGTAGATAGGAAGTTTGTTGTTTTCCTTGGACGCGAATAAGTCCACTTGTGGACGGTACGGCTCTGCAATCATCTGATTGAAGATGGTTTGCTTGAGCGACCATTCTACTATTGTGCTCTGTCTCCGGGACAGAGCGTCTGCCCAGATATTGGCTACGCCTGGCAGGTATGATGTGTGAAGATGAATGTTTAGCTTGTCTGCCAGAACAAAAATATTTTCCGACAATTCTAGCAATATCCGAGACCTCGTTGACCCTTGTTTTTGGATGCATGTTACTGCATTCAAATTGTCCTTTCGAAATGCTAGATATTTCCCTTGTAATGTATAACCGTGAGCCTGAAGGAAAATTAAGGGAACTATTAACTCTTTCGCATTTATGTGAAAATTGTCGGACTGAGACCAAATCCCTTGACCATGATGAGCTAGGCTCGACTGATAACCCCAGCTTATTGTCCCTGAAGCCCCAGCTTATTGTCCCTGTGGCTATCCATACCGTGGGTGGAGGAGACGTCCACGTCATTATTGAATGCAATGTTTCCCGCCTCGCCCAAGCCGACAGTAAGTTGTGAAGTAATGTCCGAATTCACCATAACTTTCCCGCCGGCAACAGCAGGAAATGTTTGTTTCCTTCCAAGATTAATCTCTTTACTTTCAACCGACCCAACTTTACAGTAAGTTGAATCCAGTTGAGAGAGCCAATCAGAGACACACACTTCTTTCTCGTGGTTGTCAGACTGTGGAGAAAACAAAACAATTTCTTTCGAAATCTGTTTCGATTGTCCACACTCTGACTGAGAATAAGATGTGCTGACTGCTGTGTCCCAGACCAGCCCTATCCACTGAATTACCCTTGTTGGGACAAGGTTCGACTTCGCCAAGTTGACTTTGAACCCTAGGGATTGTACATGATCTAGAATTTGAGTGACATGATTCTTGCATTGATTCTCTGATTCCGCCACTAATAGCCAGTCGTCTAGATACCACAACACCTTGATTTAGAAGTGGTAATAAAGCTTGTCGGACTAATTTGGGAAATATTCTCGGTGCTAGGTTCAATCCGGAGGGCATCCCCTGAAAGACATAAGTCTGATGCTCTATCCTCAAAGCGAGGAATTTTTGGAACCTTTTGTTTACCGGGACATGCCAATAGGCTTATGTCAGGTCTAACGAGCACATCCAGCCTTGCGGTGGAAGTGTTAGCCTGATTTGGTTCACAGTGAGCATCCTGAACGATGCGTTGTGAATATGTTCGTTCAAACGAAATAGGTCTACGACCGGTCTCATCTGAACACTGTCCCTCTTTGGTACGAGAAAAAGTTTGGATATGTAAACTGGGCAAGTTGGATTGACCAGGACAATGTTATGCTTGGTGATCATTTCGTGGACTCCACCTCTAAAGAATCATGAGCAATTTCGAGTGGTTGACGTAAACGAGGTCGTCGGAGCCACTTCCAGGTTATGCCCTTGCGTACCACTGTTCTTGCCCAAGTCCGCCGGGGCCAAGCCCGATGACACACCCGAAATGACCCAGTTACTTGACTGGGCTTGTCCGGCATAACTATACTCTGATTCAACTCGCCCACGACAGGCCCCGGGAGTGAGAGAGTTGGGACCGATGTCTACCGATAAATGTAAATATTTACCATCAAGGTAAACGTCATGGGGACGTATTTTAGTTTCAAGGGGGTCTGGAGATTTTTTTTTTTTTTTTTTCTAAGTCTAAATATGCATTGTTCGAAAATGGTAGAAACAATTAAAACACTTAATAGTAATTAAATAAACATAATAACCCCTGAGACGTTGTACCAGATAGTGTTAAGGGAGGCAACCACTTATTATCGGACTACCTCACTCGGCCCACCTTGTGTACAGCCAGGGTAAAAGAACAGAGGACGGTCATAAGGGAGGCATCCACAAGCTATTAGGAAGTTTGACCCGTAAACATAGCTATAGACTAGAAATACAATAATAGTATTGATTCCTGATGGATAGAGAGTATGTTGACTGTTTAGCTGGTATTTTTTTTAAATATTGATGTCTACACCTCCAACATCCTTATAGCCTGAAACTTGGTAAGTGATCAATTCATCTTGGGTTGGAGTGTTTAATAACATGCAACGTATTTTACTTTTAGTCAATGTTATCATGCACCTTTTAATAATAATAATAATAATAATAATAATAATAATAATAATAATAATAATTAAAGTTGCAAGCAATGTTGTGCGGGGTTCGAGCGGGGTTGCACGCAGGGTATTGTGTTGGATACAAGGGCTGTGCCACATATATCAAAATATCATGTATCTTATCGGGCATGGAGAAAGTACAGAAGGAATATAGTGTAGCCATTTTGGCTATGGCCACTTAGACCATTAAGGAGTGTGACCATTTTGGTTAAAGCTATTAATCCTGTACGAGTTGTTGTTGTTGTTGTTGTTGTTCCCTAAGCTGCCTGGCCGAACAGCCCCGAGTCCCTGAGGAAGGCCATGGCCATGATTGGGCTTTCCCACAGAGCTCTCATTGAGTGTATATTGTGTTGTTGGTGTAAGTGGTTGTGTGAAATGCAGTCTTCTATGATGTGTTTAATGGTATGGGGTGCTGTGTTACATCCCGGGCAGGCGTCGACAACGGAGTCATCCAGTCTCTTCTGATAGCTCAGGAGAGCTGGATGGTGTCCGCATCTCAGCCTGGCCAGGTGGACTCTGTCCTCGCAAGGAAGGGAGGATTCGGAAGGATGGATTTCGGGAGGTCGTGCTTGCAGCTGCGTGTTGTCTGTGAGTGAGTGGATGGATCGGTGAGAGATCTGAGTATGGATGTGCTTCTGGAAGTTGGTTCGGGGTGGGCAGGGAGGGAGAGAGGACATTAATTGTGTGTGATACCGTGTGCTGGGTGTTGTTTTGATATTTCTTGGTGTCTGTGGGTGTGTTGCCATGTAGCTTAGTGGGTGGTCTTGGTTCGTGGAGGCTGCTGCCAGGAATTGAGTGCCTCTCATGTCCAGATGGTCTTTGACTTTGAGGATTTTGGTTTCTTGATGTAGGTGATCTGTGGGTGCAGTAGCTGTGCAGCCTGTAATGATCTTCAGGGCTTTGTTTTGAATAGTCTGTAAGGTCTTATGATGTGTTTCAGCTAGGTTAGAAGCCCAGGCTGGTCTTGCGTATTCCATCACTGATCTTATGTATTGTTTATATACTGTGGTGGTAGTTTCTTTGTTGTGTCCAAATTTTGTGTGAGCAAGTGACCTGAGGGCGTTAAGTCTGGGTGTCAGTTTCTTTTTAATGTTTGTGGTGTGCTGTTTGAATGTCATATGAGTATCATATGTTACTCCTAGGATTTTGGGTGTGTGTGTATGTGTTAGGGGTGTGTTGTTTATGGTGAGTTGAGGGATGTATTCGTGTTCTCCTGTCCAGCTTGTGAGCAGGGTTGCGGTGGATTTGGCTGGGGCTAGATTAAGTCTGTTTGTAGTGCACCAGCCATGTAGTGTGTTGAGATAGGGTTGAAGGAGATCTGTTGCTTTTTTTGGGTCATGGTGTGTGCATGTGAGTGTTATGTCATCTGCATAGGAGGCTAAGTTTATTTGGGGCGTATTGGGTGTAGTTATATCGTTCATGTACAGATTGAAGAGTGCGGGCGATAGGACGGATCCTTGTGGGACTCCGTTTGGAAAGTTTCTGATTTTAGATGACTGACCGGCAAAAGATATGTGTGCACATCTGCCTGCTAGGAAGTTGGCCAGCCACCTTTTTGTGTTGTTGTGCATGTTTGTGTTGTAGATTTTGTTTGTTAGGTTGTGGCGGGGGATGGCATCGAAGGCTTTACTAATGTCGAGTGTGGCTAATAGTGATCTGTGTGGTGGTCTAGCTGAGTTGATGCCGTCAAAAGCTCTTTGTGTAAGGTCTGTGAGAAGAGTGTTTGTGGAGTGCAGTGGCCTAAAGCCATGTTGTGTTGGAGCTAAGGGTAGGTCGGGTGTAATTAGTTGTAATACTAGGCGTTCCATGACTTTGGAGGGGGAGCAAAGGAGTGTGTTGGGGCGGTGCGAGGAGGGTAGCGTGGGGTCTTTGTTGGGTTTGGGGAATGTGGTGATGACACCATGCTTCCAAATGTCTGGTATTGTGTTGTGTGAATAACTGTAGTTTGATATGTTAGTGAGTGCTTGTATGCCTTGTGGTCTGAGGTGTATGTTGCTTATGTTGTCTAGGCCACAAGCGGGTGAGTGCTTGAGATTGTTGATGATATGCTTTATCTGGTGATTGGTGAAGGGTGTATAGTCAGGGTCTGTGGGGAATTGTCTCTTACGTCGGATGACACGTCGGTCGTCTTTGTGAGGTTTTAGGTGGCTGACATGTGAGAAGTGATTGATGAGAGTGTTTGCTTGTTGTTTACATGAAGGAGTAGAGTCTGTTGTTGTAATTGCAGCATGTGATTGTGTTGTGTTGCTGTTGGAAAGTGTGATGCTGTTTAGTGATTTGTAGAGTTTTTGGGGGTTTGTTTTGTGATCAAGTGTTTGTAGGAAGTTATTCCAATTTAGTTTTTGTTGTTCTTGTATTTTGTTGTTAGTTTGGGTGTTGAGTGCTTGGATTTGTTGTGTGATGTCTTGTGTGTGGGGTGCTGGGGAGTATTTCAGTATGTCACGTTGTCTGATGAGGTTTTGAATTTCTGGTGTGAAGTTGGGGTTGTATCTTTTTCTGTTACCTCTTGGAATGTGTTTCTTGTCAGCGTTTTGGATAGTTTTATTGAGTATGTGTACAGCATTGTTGATGTTAGTGATGGGTGTAGTGTTTAGAGTTGTGAAGTGTTGTTCTGTCTCATTTGTGAATGCTTCCCAGTTAGCTCTTTTATAATTGGTGTATGTGTGTTTGTGGCTAGCTGGGGTGAGTCTGGTTTTGGTGGTGATAATGATCGGGAGGTGGTCAGAGCCTAAGGTTCTGACCACCCTCCAGGATGTTGTGGGGGTGAGTTCTGGGGAGCAAAAGGTGATGTCTGGAGATGATGGGTTATAGAGGGCTTGGTGAGGAATATGGGTATGTTGATGGATGTCGTTAAAGATGATGAGGTTATTAGTTTGGTTTTGTAGTACCAGCCCTCTGTCTGTGTCGGGGTTGTCGACAAACCAAGCCGACGTCTTGGCATTGAAGTCACCACCCAGGATGATGTGTGGGGTGTTTGTGATGTGTTGTAAGTGTGGTCTGTATTCATTTGGTACTGTAGGGGATGTATGTGTTTATGATGGTTATGTTGGAGTTGTTGCCAGTGCGTATTTTAATTGATTGTATGTCTGTTGTGTTATCATTTGGGGGGAGGAGGGATTTGGTTTGTACACTGGTAGCTATGTATGATATTTCTTTGTGTACCAGGGTGATGAGTACACCGCGTCCGCCGACAGCCCGGTCTTGTCTGATGGTGGTGAAATCATGAAATGTGGGTGTTTTTTGTGTTGTGCGGAGTTTTGTTTCTTGTAAGATGGCAATGTGTATGTTGTGTTGTTTGATGAAGTGTGAGAGTTCGTGTTTCTTTGTGTTGATGCCATCTATGTTCAATTGGAGAATGTTAATGTTATGTGCACGATGTATGTTGGGTGCTGCTGCACGAGGATGGGGTTGGGGTGAGGGAGGGGGTGGAGGTGGGGGTGAGGGAGGGGCTGGGGGTTGGGATGGGTGAGGTGGGGGTGGGGATTGGGGAGCAGGAGATGGGGGTTGGAATGGATTAGGAAGGGGTGTGGTGTGTTGAGTTGAGGATGTGGATGGTATGGGAAGGTTAGGTGGGTTAGGGTGGAGAGGTGGACGGGTTTTAGGAGGGGGAGTGGATGATATGGGAAGGTTAGGTGGGTTGGGGAGGAGAGGTGGACGGGTTTTAGGCGAGGGATTTGACTGGGAGAGAGAGGGGCATGAGGAACAGGTCCAGGTGTTTGTGTAGTGTTTCTTGGAGGCAAGTGTTGTGCAGGTGAAGTGGGTCCAGTTCCTGCATGAATTGCAGAGAACTGAACCCTTAGTGTGGCGACTCGAAGTGATGGGTTTTGAGCAAGTTGGACATATGTATGTGTAGGTGGGTCCTGGGTTGCTCTCAATGTCTCCGGCTAGAAGAAGTCTTCGAGAAATGACAGCCGGAGAGTCATTTCTCGGTGTAGGAAAAACTGTGTGATGTGTGTGTGTGGTGTGAGAGGTGTGGAAATTCCCGGCGCGACCGAAGCCGCTCCAAGGACTCCTGTACGAGTAGGCATAATTGCCCGAAATTGCCTTCATTCCCTGCTCATTTTCATGCATAAGCAAAAGCCAGAGCGTAATACAATTATGTATTCGTGAAAGTACGGTAATAGCTTTCAAATTACTCCTGAATCATCCCTGTACGACGTCTGGTTTTCTTGTAAGGATCTTGCAAACAAAGGGCAAAATTGCTAAAAATTACCAAATCGATGGGCGAAAATAGCTAAAAAATTACAATTATTTTCTGTTTTCGCTATGTGTGATGCTGCACATAAGTGAGCTCTCTCTCACACAAACCTCAGTGTCGTTGCGGGGCCTGTAGGCTCCGGCTGACGTCCATCCGTGCTGCTTGCAAAAGCTGGCCTGGCTCACAGGCTACAAAATAGCCGGAAAATCGTCTCCGTCATATGAGGGGCCCCGTGGGAATTGGGTTAAGAAGTGTGGTTGATTTGATTATTTGATAGGGTCACCATAAGGGTAATGGTGTGGCATTTTTTCTGTACAGAAGCTTGTCCTTTTTGGTTGGGGCTACTTAGGAATGTGACCTTTTTCGTTAGCCATGGAGAAACTGCAGAGGTACAAATTATTATAAGCAACCTCATGTTAAAAATATTTTATATATTTTTGTTTAGCTTTACTTGGCATTCCTCTTCCTCTATGTATCTAGCAATTTAACCCCCTCAAACTCCTTATGACGCAATGGTGTGGTAATTACCCCACGCCAAAAAGCTCTAAAAGACGATCGAGTGATAACTCAAGCGAGCTTGAAATACGCAGGCGTTTCGTTCATGTCACCCCTTCGGGGATCAAGGTCTCCGGCAATATATGCCAGTAGGCTTATAGATAAATTCATTTTTGGGCTATTTCTTCCATTTAATTTATTCTGTTAAAGTATTTGATTTATTTTTGTGCTAATGTAGTTAGTATTTGGTGTAATTTTACATATTTCAGCTAAATCTGAAGAGCACATGCAATTTATTTGTGCATGTTCAGTAAGTATTGCTGGGGAAAGGGTTAACGTATTCATCTTTTGGGGTATTTATTCTATGTTTTTATCCTGTTTCTGTGATTGATTGAGTTTTGTGCTAATGTAGTTGGTATTTGGTATAATTTTACATATTTTAGATAAATCAGAAGAGCACATGCAATATATGTGGGCATTTTCAGTCAGTATTGCTGGGGAAACGGTTAACATACAATATTCATCATAGGAAGGGAAGAGGATGTGTAGCTCGGATCTTTGCCCTGAAATTTGTTGTGGAGAAATATCTTGAGAAGGGACAAAAGTTGTATGCTGCCTTCATGGACTTGGAGAAGGCCTATGACAGAGTTGATAGAGAAGGTACCGGTATGTAGAAAGTACTTGGAATATACGGAGCAGATAGCAAGTTGCTGAAAGCAGTGAAAAGCATGTATGAGGGTGCAAAGGTGTCGGTATGTGTTGAGAATGAACAGAGCGAGTTCTTTGATCTGAATTTTGGGTTAAAGAAAGGGTGTGTGATGTCCCCGTGGTTGTTCAATATATACTGAACTGTATATGGATGGAGTCATAAAAGAAATGCAAGGATGAGCAGTGGATGTTGGTGTACCACTAATAAGGGAAGGCAACGAGTGGAATGACAGAGTTGATAGAGAAGGTATGTGGAAAGTACTGAGAATATATGGAGTAGATGGCAAGTTGCTGAAAGCAGTGAAGAGTATGTATGAGAGTGCAAAGGTATCAGTATGTGTGAAGAATGAACAGAGGGAGTTCTTTGATCTGAATGTTTGGTAAAGCAAGGGTGTGTGATGTCCCGATGGTTGTTCTATATATACAGTATATGGATGGAGTCATAAAAGAAATACAAGGAAGAGCAGTGGATGTTTGTGTACTGCTGTTTGCTGATGATATGAATGGGAGTTGCAGGGTCTGGTAAATATGTTTGGAACAGTGTTCGAAAAATGGAATCTGAAGGTAAATGCGGGGAAGAGCAAGGTTATGGTCTTCAAAAGGGGTGAAGCCACAGAGTGTGAGGTGAAGTTGAACGGTCAGGCTATGGAGATTGTCAGCTCATTTAAGTATCTTGGCAGTGTACAGAGTAAAGATGGGAGTATGGATGAAGAAGTGTGGGAGAGGGTGCAACAGGGGAAGAGGGTTGTAGGAATGCTGAAAGCAGTTACATGAAATAGGGTGGTCAGCACAGAACTGAAGAAGTCATTGCATGACAGTGTGGTAATCCCGACACTGACTTACGGAAGCGAAGCATGGACGTTGTTGGAGAGATTGAAACCAAGAGTGAAAGGGATGGAAATGAGTTACTTGAGAAGTGTGTGCAGAGTGACATGGAGGGATAGACAGACGAATGAGGAAGTACGAGAGAGGTGTGGTGTGAATGTACTGGAAAGTGCGAAAAAAAAAATTTAGATGGTTCGGCCATGTGGAACGTATGGGAAGCGAGAGAATGACTAAGAGCGTGTACGAGTGAGGTGGAAGGACAGAGGGAGAAATAAACCGAGAGAGGTGGAAGGATGGAGTTAAGAAGTATATGCGTGAAAGCGGTGCTGGATGGGAGGAGGGGCGTCGACTGACTGGGGACAGAGGTGCATAGGGGTGTTTCGTTCGTGGCCAATCCTTCGGGGATCAAGGCGTCCGTCAATAGATAGATAGATAAATTCATCTTTAGGGCTATTTCTTACATTTTCTTTATCCTGTTAGTGTACTTTATTAAATTTTTGGTAATGTAGTTGGTAATTGGTGTAATTTTACATATTTCAGATAAAGGATGTCAACAGAATAACAAATGATGAGCTGAAGAGACGTTTAGGTATAAAGAGTATTAGCGAGGAGATGCGTACAAGTAAACTGGGATGGTATGGACATGTGGAGAGAATGGATGAACAAAATTGGGTGAAAAGATGCAGGTCTGCGATTGTGGAGGGAGCTGCACCAAGGGGTGGACCGAGTAAGACCTGGGATCGGACTATACGTGCCGATCTCCAATCCAAAAACTTGACATGTAAAGCATCCCTTAACAGGGTTGCCTGGAACACCGCCATTAGGAAAAGAGACTGAAACTGCACATCTGTGTGGAGCACTCGGTCTTAAAATGTTATGTACGTATGTATGTATAAATCTGAAGAGCACATGCAATCTATTTAGGCATTTTCAGTCAGTATTGCTGGGTAAAGGGTTAACATATTAAGCTTTTGGAGTATTTCTTCCATTTATTTATCCTGTTAGTGAGTTTTATTGATTTCAGTGCTACTGTAGTGGTATTTGGTGTAATTTTACATATTTTAGATCAATCTGAAGAGGACATGCAATATATTTGGGCATTTTCAGTCAGTATTGCTGGGGAAACGGTTAGCATACTGTAGTCATCTTAGGAAGGGAAGAGGATGTGTAGCTCAGATTTTTGCCCAGAAATGTGTTGTGGAGAAATATCTGGAGAAGCGACAACAGTTGTATGCT
Organism: Paralithodes platypus; assembly: GCA_032716605.1. Taxonomy (NCBI): domain Eukaryota; kingdom Metazoa; phylum Arthropoda; class Malacostraca; order Decapoda; family Lithodidae; genus Paralithodes; species Paralithodes platypus. The sequence goes on along the minus strand of CM064573.1, from coordinate 20,852,518 downwards.
GCATTTATGGAGTTGGAGAAGGCCTATGACAGAATTGATAGAGAAGGTATGTGGAAAGTACCGGTACTGAGAATATACGGAGTAGATGGCATGTTGCTGAAAGCAATGAAGAGCATGTATGAGAGTGCAAAGGTGTCAGTATGTGTGGGTAATTAACAGAGCGAGTTATTTAATCTGAATGTTGGGTTAAAGCTAGGGTGTGTGTGATGTCCCCATGGTTGTTCAATATATACCGGTACAGTATATGGATGGAGTCATGAAAGAAATACAAGGAAGAGCAGCGGATGTTGGTGTACCGCTGATAAGGGAAGGAAACGAGTGGAAGTTGCCTCAACAGTACAGTACCGGTACTACTGTTGCTGACAACACAGTTCTGATGAGCGATAGTGAATGGGAGTTGCAGGGTCAGGTAAATATGTTTGGAACAGTGTGTGAAAAACGGAATCTGGAGGTAAATGCTAGGAAGAGCAATATTATGGTCATTGAAAGGGGTACAACCATAGTGTGAAGTGAGGTTGAACGGCTATGAAGAATGTCAGCTCATTTAAGTATTTGGGCAGTGTGTTGAGTAAAGATGTGAGTAGGCCTATGGATGAAAAAGTGTGGGAGAAAGTGTAACAGGGGAAGAGCGTTGTAGGAACTCTGAAAGCAGTAAGAAGAAATAGGGTGGTCAGCATGGAAGTAAAGAAGTCCTTGCATGACAGTGTGGTAATCCCGACATTGACTTATGGGAGGGAAGCATGGACGTTTCTGACTGGGATTGATCATTGATAATCATCGGTTATGCTAGTTGGTAAATTAGTGGGGTAGAATGTAGAGTTCGGGTGTACCTCCAGCCTTGTTTACACTACGCGGAGCGGCGGCGGACGCTGGCCATCATGTTCCCGTCTATTTGACTGCTTTTGGATACAATAATAGGTTGAGGGGGGTCACCCCCCCATGACATATTGTCATCATCATATATTGCCAGCAGGAGGCAAATAACCGAAAAAAACGCCTTCAAAATAGACGCGAACTAAAGGCTGGTTCACACATAGCCGAGTCGGTGCGCGAGTCCAACACGAGTGATGAAATTTTGCTATTCAGCAATGACTCGTCGATACTCAACACTCGTATAGACTCATGCTACGCTCGTATATACTCTTTGTTTACTTGACACACTCGTGGGTACTCGCCACGGGGTCCAAAAATTTCATGCATGCATGAAATATTTGGGTCCCGTGGCGAGTACCCACGAGTGTGGCCTAAATACGTATAGACTCGTGTTAACTCGTGTTTGACTCTGAATAACTCTTCGTTATTCGTGTTAACTCGTGTTGACTCGTGTAAACCTGTTTAACACTTTGGTGATTCGTCGCTTTTCGTCATCATTTCGACGTTGACGAAGCAACACATGTCTACACGCAACAACACGTATGTAACACACATGCAACACGTATCAACAAGAGTAGAAAGCACGAATGTGAGTGCCAAAATTTGGTGTCCCCATGATGCCAGAGTTTACACGATTCAAACACGAGTGAAAACACGAGTAAACAAGAGTAAACACGATCCACTGAGAAAAAAACACGAGTGTAACACGAAAAAGCAAGTGTCATTTGAAATACCGTTATTTCAAAAATGTAGGACGAATCAACGAGTTTACCCGAGTTTACACGGATGTAACACGAGTCAACACGTGTGCAACAGAGATCCAACGAGAGTCAATGCGTTGTCTTTCGTGTTGATCCGTATAACAATCATGTTGATCCGTGTAACAATCGCGTTGACTCGTGTTAGACTCGTCCATACTCTTTGTTTACGAGCCCTGGAGTGTGGCCATTATTTTTAAAAATGTTGACACTCGTGTTGGGTTCGTGTTACACTCGTTTTCACTCTCAGTTACTCGTACAGACTCTTGCATGAACACATGTTGACTCTTATTGACTCGAGTTAACTCGTGTTATACTCTCCTTGACTCGGGAGCAATTGCTACTCGCGGCCGACTCAGCCTCCAGCGACGGCGATAATCGACGAGTGTGGCTCGTGTTGGACTCGCGCACCGACTCGGCTATGTGTGAACCAGCCTTTAATCATTACTGGTGGTGCTGGCACAGGAAAAAGTCACTTGATAAAATGCATTCACTATGAGGCCATCTTGCTCCTACTTTTCAAAATCCAGATGATGTATCTGTAGTGTTAACTGCTCCAACTGGTGTTGCAGCCTTTAACATTGGTGCATCAACAATACACAGTTTATTTTGTATTAGCATTAATTCAAAGCTACCCTACCAACCTCTTGGAGATGATAAAATAAGCTCTTTACGTTCAAGGCTTAGCTGTTTACAGATTCTTATTATTGATGAGATATCTATGGTTGACCACAAATTATTAACATATATACATGGAAGACTGAGACAAATAAAGCAATGTAAGAGCTTCTCACCATTTGGTACTGTATCAGTCATTGCTGTTGGAGATTTTTATCAACTTAATCCAGTGAAAGGTAAAGCCTTATATACTGACAGTGTTGGTTTGAATCTTTGGACAAATTTATTTTCTATTGCTGAATTAACACAAATAATGAGACAGAAAGAGGGTGTGTTTGCAGAAACACTTAATCGCATAAGAACACAAAAGAAATCTGAACCTTTAATGAATAAGGACATGGACTTACTACGCAAATGTGAGACAGGCGAGGATAGTGATGCTCTTCACATATTTGCAACAAATCATCAGGTTGATGCATACAATATTTGAAGGTTAAATTCATCATGTTCTAATATTATTTCTATTGATGCAGAAGATTTCTATAGAGATGCTAGAACTGAAAAGCTGGAAAAAGGAGCTTCTCCTCATAACAAAGTGTTTAACACCAGTCTTTTGAGTAAACTTGTAATCGCAGTTGATGCACGCGTTATGCTGACAACAAATATTGATGTTTCAGATGGTTTAGTAAACGGTGTAATTGGAACAGTTTCATTTGAACAACATACTCCTGGTGTTACCTTTCCTCAAGTAATATACATAGTGTTTGATGATGCAAAAGTTGGAAGCAAATTGCGAAAACAGAAACATTTTTTACAAACAGTAAAGAACAGCACTCCCATTATGATTGAAGAGGATAGAGTAACTAATAATGGTGGTGTAAGACGGCAATTTCCATTGAAACTTGCATTTGCCTGTTCTGTACATAAAATCCAAGGATGTACTTTAAGCAATTGTGTTGTGTCTTTGGACAAAATATTTACAGCAGGTCAGCCTATGTTGCACTAAGTCGAGCCACTTCAATGGAAGGACTTGTAATACAAGACTTTGAAGAGTCCTCCATTTATTGTAGTGAAAAGGTAGAAATAGCCCTATCTAGTATGCCTCGTTTTATTAGTTATGCAAACAATCAAGTAAATGACCATCAAGGTGGGTTGAAAATAATCTTGCACAATATTGAAGGTTCAAAATCCCATATTAAAGATATAAGATCAGACATACGGTTCTTAGTAGCTAATGTAATTTGTGTGACAGAAACTTGGCTTACTAAGAATGACTCTCAAGGAAAGCCAGAGCTGAATGGATTTACCTTTTTACATAAAACAAGAGAGGAATGTTACAACTCATCAGACAAAGCTTGTGCTCATTTAAAACTAGAATCTCATGGAGGTGTTGGTGTATATTACCGTAAAGATTTTAAGTGTGATATAATACATTTTTCAGTGGCTAACTTAGAATATCTGGCCTGTTTTTCTGTTGAATGGAATATAATAACTGTTGTAATATACAGACCAGTTTCATATAGACTTAATTATTTTAGAGAAAATTTAAGTAAATTGCTAAATGAACTAGACAAATACACAATTGGTTGCATTGTGATGGGGGACTTCAATGAAAACATCCAAACTAACTCTTCTATTGTAAAGTTAATGGAAAAGCGTGGATACACTCAACATGTAACACAACCAACAATGAAAATGGCACGCTAATTGATCATGTATATGCTAAGAGGTTAGGAAATATGAAGGTGAAAGTTATTCCCACATATTACAGCTATCATGAGGGAATTTCCATTGAAATTTGAATTGACCCTCCTGTAATTTTTAATCTAATCCCTATAAAATCATAATATATACAGTAGGCTATTGTAAATATTGCAATGTTTTTGGTTACCGGTACCCGTTATCTTTATATATAGTGCATTATTGAGCATTCTGATTTCTTCTTTAGCCTTTGTGGTGTTGTCCTTGTATAATAAGGTGATTACTTGAGCAATACTAAATACTATATATACCGTACTGTACTATATTTTATGTTTTGAGCATTAATTGTTTACTAATCTAGATATTGTAATACCGTGTACTTTATGTAAGAATTCCCCCCTAATATTATGCTCCCTAAAGCAGTTGAGGGGGGGGGGGGGGTTTGGGGGCTGGCGACTGGAGTTTGATGGGGGAGGGTTATGCTTATTTTACTCCCTCTCCCCTTCAGCTTTCGTCGTCGGCTTGACTAAATTTTCGGTGTTTTTCATTCCTCTTTCTATGTTTTTTCCCCTTCTGTTCTTATTCTGTCTCATTCGGTTGTCCTCCGGACGGCCTATATCATATGCCACCCTGGCCTGGCTAGGTTATTAGCTCCTGACCTGATTTGTGTCGGTCGCTGATGCGGTCGAGCTGACTCGATTTCCCTCGGTGTGTGTATTTTTTGTGCATTTCGGTGCGATATATTTTTTCCATAGACTTGATCTCTCATTCTTCGCTTTTGATCACTTCTTAATTGGTGCTGTGCTGCAGTGTAGCAGTTCTTGCCTCATCTTTCAGCTCTACCCTATAAGAGTTCTGCTGTGGAACTAATGTGGTGCGGCTGAATTGGTGAAATGGCGAGAAATGTCTGCGTATCTTCACCGTCCTAGATTTGTTCACCTGCCCTTCCCTACCTATCATGTCTTGATTAGTTGTCCATCTTGATCTAATTCTTCAGGCCATCCCTATTAGAGTATTTTGGGGGAACTCAGTGGTGTGGTTAAACTATTTTTAATATATATTTGTTTAAATATGTAAGATATGCAATAAATTATGTAAAATATATTGTTTTTACTTTATACCTATACATATAATTGTCATTATTAAGGAAATTCCATTGACTATTTACATCGCTAGGCCTAGCTTCCTTATTTCTATTAATTTCCTCCAGTTCACAATGAAACCTATTGCTAACTTCCTTGTTCTTCAGCAGCCGCGGCGGTGTCGGCGTTGGACGCTTGGGATAATGTTCCCGTCTATTTTGAATGCCATTGGATACAATAATATGTTGAAAGCCCCCCCTCACCCCCCCATGACATGTTATCATCATCATATATTATATTGCCAGTAGGGGGCAAACAACCAAAAAAATTGCCGCAAGGCCCTTCCCTCAACATATTATTGTATCCAATGGCAGTCAAAATAGACGGAAACATAATCGCAAGCGTCCACCGCCGCCGCCGCCATCATGTTTACATGGTCGATCGCCGCAGTTTGGTTAGGCCTATTTGCCCCCTGCTGGCAAATTATATGATGATGACAATATGTCATGGGGGTGTTTTCCCCCCTCAACATATTATTGTATCCATCGTCATTCAAAATGGACGAGAACATGATGGCAAGCTTTCGTCGCTGCTCTGCGTAGTGTAAACATTGGTGGTGGTACGCCCGAACTCTACATTCTGCCCGGCTAGGCCTATATTATAGGCTACAATAAATGAATAGGCTAAGCTATTTTATCTATAGGCTAGACCTAGTCTAATATTACAATTTAAGGTAACATTCAAGGAGACTACAGCAGGACTTACCTTTGACTGGGTATAGGCTATCCTAGTGTTTACTAGGCTTATACCCCTTTCAAAGGACATTAGCCTAGCCTAACCTAACAACCTTACCTAACCTATCATAGTAGGCTATTATGGGAGGGGGCTGCCGCCCCCACACCCAATTTTTGGTGTATTTGTCTATTTTGCCCCCTGCTGGCACCCTCAACATATTGTATCCATTGGCATTCAAAATAGACGGGAACATGATTGCAGACGTCCACCGCCTCCGTCATGTTTACATTTGTCGATCGGCGTTGTTAAGTTCGTGTCTATTTTGACGGAGATTTATTTTCGTTATTTGCCCCCTGCTGGAAATATATATTATGATGACAATATGTCATGGGTGGGTGAAGGGGGGCAAAGCCCAACCTCAACATATTATTGTATCCAAAGGCAGTCTAAATAGACAGGAAAAGGATGGCAAGCATCCGACGCCACTATGCGTATGCGTAGTGTAAACAAGGCTGGCGATAAACCCGGTAACTACATCCTACGGCTAATGTCCTTTCAAAGGGGTAGCCTATAAATTCGTAAACACTAGGATAGCCTATACAACGCAACTCTTGCCGATAGGCCTAGCCTAAAGGCTAACCTATTCATAAAGGTGTCTATTTTGACGGCAATTTTTTCGGTTATTTGCCCCCTGCTGGCAATATATATGATGGTGAAAATATATCATGGGGGGGGGGGCAAAGCCCCCCTCAACATATTATTGTATCCAATGGCATTCAAAATAGACAGGAACTTTATTGCAAACGTCCGACATCTCCCCCGCCACCGCCATGTTTACATGTGTCGATCGCCGTGGTTAAGTTCGTATCTATTTTTTTCGGTTATTTGCCCCTTGCCCCATATTAATTAAGGGTTAAAGATATAAGATCAGACATACGATTCTTAGTAGCTAATGTAATTTGTGTGACAGAAACTTGGCTTACTAAGAATGACTCTCAAGGAAAGCCAGAGCTGAATGGATTTACCTTTTTTCATAAAACAAGAGAGGAATGTTACAACTCATCAGACAAAGCTTGTGCTCATTTAAAACTAGAATCTCATGGAGGTGTTGGTGTATATTACCGTAAAGATTTTAAGTGTGATATAATACATTTTTCAGTGGCTAACTTAGAATATCTGGCCTGTTTTTCTGTTGAATGGAATATAATAACTGTTGTAATATACAGACCAGTTTCATATAGACTTAATTATTTTAGAGAAAATTTAAGTAAATTGCTAAATACACAATCTTCTATTCTAAAGTTAATGGAAAAGCGTGGATACACTCAACATGTAACACAACCAACAACTGAAAATGGCACGCTAATTGATCATGTATATGCTAAGAGGTTAGGAAATATGAAGGTGAAAGTTATTCCCACATATTACAGCTATCATGAGGAAATTTCCATTGAAATTTGAATTGACCCTCCTGTAATTTTTAATCTAATCCCTATACAATCATAATATATACAGTAGGCTATTGTAAATATTGCAATGTTTTTGGTTACCGGTACCCGGTATCTTTATATGTAGTGCATTATTGAGCATTCTGATTTCTTCTTTAGCCTTTGTGGTGTTGTCCTTGTATAATAAGGTGATTACTTGAGCAATACTAAATACTATATATACCGTACTGTACTATATTTTATGTTTTGAGCATTAATTGTTTACTAATCTAGATATTGTAATACTGTGTACTTTATGTAAGAATTTCCCCCTAATATTATGCTCCCTAAAGCAGTTGGGGGGGGGGGGGGTTTGGGGGCTGGCGACTGGAGATTGATGGGGGAGGGTTATGCTTATTTTACTCCCTCTCTCCTTCAGCTTTCGTCGTCGGCTTGACTAAATTTTCGGTGTTTTTCATTCCTCTTTCTATGTTTTTCCCCTTCTGTTCTTATTCTGTCTCATTCGGTTGTCCTCCGGACGGCCTATATCATATGCCACCCTGGCCTGGCTAGGTTATTAGCTCCTGACCTGATTTGTGTCGGTCGCTGATGCGGTCGAGCTGACTCGATTTCCCTCGGTGTGTGTATTTTTTGTGCATTTCGGTGCGATATATTTTTTTCCATAGACCTGATCTCTCATTCTTCGCTTTTGATCACTTCTTAATTGGTGCTGTGCTGCAGTGTAGCAGTTCTTGCCTCATCTTTCGGCTCTACCCTATAAGAGTTCTGCTGTGGAACTCATGTGGTGCGGCTGAATTGGTGAAATGGCGAGAAATGTCTGCGTATCTTCACCGTCCTAGATTTGTTCACCTGCCCTTCCCTACCTATCATGTCTTGATTGGTTGTCCATCTTGATCTAATTCTTCAGGCCAGCCCTATTAGAGTATTTTGGGGGAACTCAGTGGTGTGGTTAAACTATTTTTAATATATATTTGTTTAATTATGTAAGATATGCAATAAATTATGTAAAATATATTGTTTTTACTTTATACCTATACATATAATTGTCATTATTAACCCGGGAACTGCGGGGAGACTCTTAAGAGTTCCCCCGGCGGACTGCGGGGAGACTCTTAAGAGTCAGAGAAAAAAAAAATCAACTTTTGACATAGATTTTATTATTTTCTTTTTTTATTTTTATTTTTTGGCCCCTGGGCCATGCAAAATCTCAGTCCTCTACCTCCCCTCCTTCCCCACTTTCCTCCTCTCCTTCAGTTATCACCTATTTTCCCTGTTATTCCCTTATTCTGAGGTATATTTTCGTGCTAACAGAAAATCCGGTTGCAGGGTGTGGTCATCACTGATAGCAAGCGAATGCAAGAGAGAGAGAGAGAGAGAGTATCGATCGACTGTGTCTCAGTGGCCTTGGGGGAAATTGGCGGGAAAGCAGCTTGCCTCACCCATATATTATACAACTCGCGGGCTATATCTCCGATTTTGACCATCCAAACGCTGTTTTCACTAGTTTTATTGTTATTTCAGGTTAATACCTTTATAATCAACCCATAATAGGTGCATATGGATTAGTATTAATGCTAGTAATGGTACAATGAATATTTTAGTGACGGAAGCACCTCAAATACATGCGCACAGGGAGAGGTGTCTAATTACCCCCATGCGCAATTCAGAGGTTAAGGAAATTCCTTAATTTACATCGCTAGGCCTATCTTCCTTTTTTCCATTAATTTCCTCCAGTTCACAATGAAACCTATTGCTAACTTCCTTGTTCTTCAGCAGCCGCGGCAGTGTCGGCGTTGGAGGCTTGGGATAATGTTCCAGTCTATTTTGAATGCCATTGGATACAATAATATGTTGAAAGCCCCCCCTCACATGTTATCATCATATATTATATTGCCAGTAGGGGGCAAACAACCAAAAAAATTGCCGCAAAGCCCTTCCCTCAATATATTATTGTATTCAATGGCAGTCAAAATAGACGGGAACATGATCGCAAGCGTCCACCGCCGCCGCCGACATGGTCGATCGCCGCAGTTTGGTTAGGCCTATATGCCCCCTGCTGGCAAATTATATGATGATGACAATATGTCATGGGAGTGTTTGCCCCCCTCAACATATTATTGTATCCAACGTCATTCAAAATGGACGGGAACATAATGGCAAGTTTTTGTCGCCGCTCTGCGTAGTGTAAACATTGGTGGTGGTACGCCCGAACTCTACATTCTGCCCGGCTAGGCCTATATTATAGGCTACAATAAATGAATAGGCTAAGCTATTTTATCTATAGGCTAGACCTAGTCTAATATTACAATTTAAGGTAGCATTCAAGGAGACTACAGCAGGACTTACCTTTGACCGGGTATAGGCTATACTAGTGTTTACTAGGCCTATAGCCTACTCCTTTGAAAGGACATTAGCCTAGCCTAACCTAACAACCTTACCTAACCTATCATAGTAGGCTATTATGGGTGGGGGCTGCCACCCCCACACCCAATTTTTGGTGTATTTGTCTATTTTGTCCCCTGCTGGTACCCTCAACATATTGTTGTATCCATTGGCATTCAAAATAGACGGGAACATGATTGCAGACGTCCGCCGCCTCCGTCATGTTTACATTTGTCGATCGGCGTTGTTAAGTTCGTGTCTATTTTGATGGAGATTTATTTTGGTTATTTGCCCCCTGCTGGAAATATATATTATGATGACAATATGTCATGGGTGGGTGAAGAGGGGCAAAGCCCAACCTCAACATATTATTGTATCCAAAGGCAGTCTAAATAGACAGGAAAAGGATGGCAAGCGTCCGGCGCCACTACGCGTAACAAGGCTGGCGATACACCCGGTAACTACATCCTACCCGGCTAATGTCCTTTCAAAGGGGTAGCCTATAAATTAGTAAACACTAGGATAGCCTATAAAACGCAACTCTTGCCGATAGGCCTAGCCTAAAGGCTAACCTATTCATAAAGGTGTCCATTTTGACGGCAATTTTTTCGGTTATTTGCCCCCTGCTGGCAATATATATGATGGTGAAAATATGTCATGGGGGGGGGGGGGGCAAAGCTCCCCTCAACATATTATTGTATCCAATGGCATTCAAAATAGACAGGAACTTTATTGCAAACGTCCGACACCTCCCCCGCCACCGCCATGTTTACATGTGTCGATCGCCGTGGTTAAGTTCGCGTCTATTTTGACGTTGATTTTTTTCGGTTATTTGCACCCTGCTGGCAATATATAAGATGATAACAATATGTCATAAGGGGGGGGCCTCAACAATGACCTTTAACCTCTGTATCTCAAATAAGGCTAGAGCAAATTGGCTGCAAATTTCCACATCTAGGCTATTCCTTGACCGACTCTTCCCAAATGGTAGACATATTAGCTTGATCACTCTAGGCCTAGTTGTTTTTTAGTTACAGAGGTTATAGCCTAGGTCATGATTTCTTGCCTACTTACAGCGAATAGACTAGGCCTATTGTAGATTGGTAATATATTTGCATAATAGGCCTAGGCTATGTTGGCTGTGCAATTGTCTCGATTTGACTAATTTTACCTAATTAGGCCTAAAGCAGCCTCAGTCTATTCCCAACCCCCAAACAGTATCCCATGTTAAGCCCTAGGCTAGGCCTAGGCCTAATCCCACTCTCAATCAAAATTCGATCTGATAAATTCGTACCTACCGGTAGCGCTGCCTAGGCTAGGCCTATATTTTTCGTGAATAGATATAGAAAATGGTTTAAAGGAAAGAGCATCCTATATTATGTTCAAATAATATGTAATAGCACTGTGTATGGTTGTATTAAACTTAAATAGTGATAGATGTGTATATTAATGGGATAAATACTCCGAAGTTCGCATACGTTCAGAAAATTATAGTCCAACACTGTTGCCAGATACTAATCAATCCGATTATCATTATATCATAATAGATTTTACTCATTTGCATAATTTCAAATACCTAGGACATTAATATAATCTTTTCCTATCATTTTTTGTAGTGATATTTGTCTGATTTAGTGGTATATTGGTGTCTGTCTAGGGTTATAATGCATTGTGAAAGTTACCTCTGCATCTCTGACTTGGCTTAAGTACCCCTGCTTTCTTTGAGTACTACACGGCAAGAGAAGCTTTCGGTTCTGTCACAGACTGTCATTACTGTTCAAGGTAAACTGCAACTGTTAAATTCGACATCATGTTCAAATAATATGTAATAGCATTATCTATGGTTGTATTAGACAACAATCGTGATAGGTTTCTATTTTATGTGGATAAATAGTATTAAGCTGAATAAACTAAATACTGAAAGTTCACTAGAGTGGTTGCTGATACTTTTGGTAGATGAGGGAGGTGGGAGGTAGGAAGGAAGGGCTAGGCAGTGTTGCCAGTTGTATCGCTACATATTACCGCTAGATGTAGAGCCATTTACTTCAATTTAGCAGCCATTTTTTCATATCTAGAGAGATTTACTAGGGATAATTTAAAAATTTCAGACATTCTAGTCATATTACATTGTAAAATTTGTAAAACAAACAAACCAAACTATTTTGAAATTGCAGCATTATTCTAACATTGTTTGACTATGTAGCAACATGGTAGCGAGAAAGGATCTAGCGGTATTTTGTGGAGACATACTGGGAGGGAGGTGGTGGTTGCAGTGTTGCCAGTTGTAAAGCTACATATTACCGCTAAATATAGAGCTATTTACTTCAATCTAGCAGCCATTTCTTTTATAGCTAGAGACATTTACTAGGGATAATTTGAAAATTTCAGACATTCTAGTCATACTACATTGTAAAATTTGCAAAACAAACAAACCAAAACTCTTTAGAAATTGCAGCATTATCCTAACATTGTTTGGCTATGTAGCAACATGCTAGCGACTTTTGAGAAAGGATCTAGCGGTATTTCGTGGCAACACTTTAGGAGGATTAAAATACGAGTCACACGGGCAATTGCCAAAGCTTTAAAAGGTGGCATGGTTGCGTAATGAATGATTTTCTGTTCATCGTGATATCTGGCTTTTCTTAGTTTGCAGGCCATAGGTTCTTTATTTATCACTTTGGTTGCACTATTCCCAGTCTTCCCGGGAGGTACTGTAGAGGGGGTACTGGGATTCCCATCGATGTCGATATTGCAACGGTTCTTGGTGGGGAACTTGCATAAATAGTTCCTCACTATATTGCAAATCGGGCTGGAGCTGGTTATATGCCTTGGGCGTTTGTCTCTGTCCTTGCCATTGGAGGAGCAGGGGTCCCTGTGATTGGTCTGGGCTCGAACTCCTTTCTCGGGCAGACTGACCTAGACTCCCGGAGATTAGATCATGGGTAGGTCTGGGAAAATGGGTAGACTGACCTATTCCGGACGGAATTAAAGTCTGGGAAACTGGTCGGGTCCTATTATATCTCTCCTTCTCTTGATGTTGTCTTCTCCTGTTCCTCCTCGTTTCTTTGATGACCGCTATTCTGGTGTTGTTAAGGGTACTTCACACAGTCAGGAATGCAAGCTAGAATAACTAGTGTGACGCTCCTGCATAGTAGCCACGTGCGGGCATGCGCGAGT